>WOXC01011273.1:0-288585 GCA_011680675.1 Gymnobelideus leadbeateri
AGAGAGAGAGAGAGAGAGAGAGAGAGAGAGAGAGAGAGAGAGAGAGAGAGAGAGAGAGAGAGTCTTCACAATTTGGGGAGTCTTTAGGGAGAGCTCCCTATCCAACACCTTCACTGAGCAGCCAAGCTGATGCTTGCAAAGACTTGCATCTGGCTGGTTTTAATCCACTCATCCAGGTAAATTCTTCTTAGGATTTTACCTGCTCACAATCATGCTTCTCTCCAAATGGAAGATCAGGGCTAATTTGGGAAGTAAAACCGAAGACTAGGCATAGTTGGTGTTAGGGTTTCAGGCAGAAAGGGAGACTTGGAAAGTGTACATAAAGCAAAGAAGACAGTGTCTGACTGTCTGACAGGGTCTGGATCTCTCTACCGCAGCATAAAAGACAGATGGACTCTCAGTCGGGAATGGAGCATTCCTAAACAAGGTCTGGTAAAAAGATGTTTTCTTGCGTTTCACTTAAGCCTTTAACTTCGATGACACAGTGGACAGAGCACTGGGCTGGAGTCAGGAAGCTCTGAGTTCAGTCAGGGCCTCAGACCTAGCTTGTGTGACCCTGAGCAAATCACTTAAACCTGTTGACCTCAGTTTCCTCATCTGTCAAATGAACTGGAGAAGGAAATGGCAAAACACTCCAGTGCCTTCGCCAAGAAAACCCCAAATGCGGTCAGGAAGAGTCAGACCCGACTGAACTACAGTGTTGGTGGAAGGAGGGGGTTGTTTGTCAGAAGCAACTGGTACGTCAAAACAAAATGACGCTACATAGTAACAGGGTATATACAATACGCATGATCTTCTAAACAGCTTTCAGGGTGGTTATGAGGATCAAGTAACATTGTGTCTGTGTTTGCCACAAGATACATAAAAGCTAATTGTAATTCTTGTCAACGTCAGTAGCAGCTGCATCTAAGTGCAAATAGAACCCAAAGGATCATTTGCAAAGCATATCCAGGGTAACCTCCGGGGAGAGGGGAGGCGGGGCTAGGCAGGGAGTCTGGAGATGGGGGAGGGGGAAGGAGCTAGCTGGTCTGATCTAGAGGGAAGGTCGGGTTTTCCAAGGTGGAGGAGCCTGGGCTGTTTGGGGTTGGGGTTGTACTGCATTCCAGGGAGTGTTCCATGCTGCATGAGGAAGCAGTGAGGCTGCTGCGCCGCCCTAGCCCGAACACCTCCGAAGTACTGGGGGAACGGGGGTGGGGGGGGTGGGGGGGGGTAGGGAGGGGGCAGAAGGTGCAAAGGCCCGGAGGGGGGCTATCCCCCTTGAGAAACGACTAGTAGGCTTCCTCTAGCCCAATCCTGGACCGTAAGGAGGAGTCATGGGAGAAAAGGCCGGAGAAGCAGGACCGGGTCTCCTGTCTCCGGAGACAGCCATTAGGAGGCTATTGAGAGCGTCCAAAAGAGAGGGGCTGAGGCGGGGCTGTAGGACTGGAGATGAAGGGACCTGCAGAGGAGACACGGTCAGTGGAGGAGGAGGAGGAAGAAGTGCGCCTGCGCGGAAAGGGTTCCGGGGCCCCTAGGTGCCGAGCCTCGATCCCTGCTGGGAACACCAAAACACCATTTCCCAGAATTCCTCCGAAGCTTGCAGCCTCCTTCTGCTCGAAGCCTTCTGGGAAACGTAGTTCGGGGTTTCTGCGCGGGGTTTCTGCAGATCTAGGCAGGGTCAGGGTTCTGAGCTTCTTGTTTTTGGACAGCTCCTCTAGGGCGGGCAGCAAGGAGTGGGGGGGGGGAGGAGGAGGGAATGAATGTGGGGGTGGGGGGAGAAGTTGAATGTGAGTATGGGAGGGACTGAGAGAGAAAGAGAGAGAGAGAGAAAGGGAGGGAGGGAGGGAGAGAGAGAGAGAGAGAGAGAGAGAGAGAGAGAGAGAGAGAGAGAGAGAGAGAGAGAGAGAGAGAGAGAGAGAGATGTCATAGTTAGATGCTGACTTGGAACTTCAATAAGACCCAAATTCAAGTCTTGCTGCTAGCATTCTTTAAAACAGGCATAGCAGTAGTGTCCCCTTCACAGGGCTGTTGGAAGGATTTAAGGAGAAAACATATCAAACTGCTTATTATTATTATCTGACCAATGTTAGTTCTGTGACCATGGGCGAGGTGCTGCATGTACATTATTCACAGTTCAGAAAGGATTCTTCAGTTTCCGATATCTTCCACTCCAACGGCTCACATTGGGTCATTGAAGGCTCATCCAAGTGGCACAAGCTCTGGAATGTGCCATTTGGCTGGAAATAAAATCTGTAGCATTAGCTCACAGTGTGTCCCTCAAGAGCTGACCCAGGGCCATAAGGGGCGGGGGGCGGGGGAATTGGATGTTTCTGTGACAGTGACTTTCTAGAATTATGACCTGGTCATAGAGGAGTTGTGACCTACACCCACCCAGAACCAATTAAATGGCAGGTCCTCTGAGTACTAATAAAATATGTATGCCTGAAGTACCATGGTATTATGGCATACAGAGAGCCAGCCGCAGAACTGGGCAGAACTGGGTTCGGGTCCTCCTTCTGGATGCGTGCCTGTTAATCCCTACCACCAGGGAAGCTGAGACTGATGGATACCTTGAACTCAGGAGTTCTGGGCTAAAGCTAATGAGGAAGAAAAGCATCAAGTCTTACCCCACTATGGTGAATCTCCAGGATAAGAGATCCACTGGGATGCCCAAGGAGAGGCAAACCAGCCCAAGGTGAAAATGAAGCAGGTCAAAGCTTCTGTGCCACTACTCAGTGGTTTGGGCCCTAAACTTAGTCTGTTGGTGCTGCAAGTGACTCTAAAATTATATGTTGGACACCAGGTGCCATTCTGCATTGGTGGAAGTTGCCTATGTGCCAATATCCAGTCCAAAACAATAATAATCATATATAGCTCCAATCCACAAAGATACTAATCACATACAGTTAGAACTATGTGTTATTTTAGGAACAGTTGTATACTGACTCCTGACCCCTAGAAAGTAATGATTTTTATTTTAAAAGCCTAAGTTTTTATTGATAGCTTTTGGATTTTTTTTTTTATATCAGCACAGTCTTCTCCTGCATCCCTCTTTCTACCCCTCCCAGAGGGCCATGCCATATCACAAATACATATACATACATGCATGCATACATACACACACATATATTTATCTTGGATACTGTAAGGAATGATTCATTTATACCCCTACTATATTTCAATCAATATTAATCAGTTTGACATTTTATATAAATCATATAAGGATAATTAGATAAGATAGGTTCTTACAGGGGTTCTCAAACTTTAAATCAACGTTCACTACTTGTTTACCAGTTATGAGGCTCACTTGCACAACCACAAGAACGCTGACAGATATCCCCACCCTGTTTTGCTCAAATTCCAAGTCCAAACCCAGTGTGAGTAGGATGCTTTGATTCTCTGGAAAATCCTCCAACTTAATTTTGTATCTTCAGACTACTCTCTCTTGTCCAACATGAGCAAGTGACCATATATATGACTATTTAGTCACCAAAGATTATTATTGCCTTGCCCATCTTATGACCAATTAGATAGTAGAGGTATCCCAAGTTTCACCTAACTCATGAGCCCACCCTGCTGATATGGCACTTTTTAATTGATGCATCAGTTTTGGACCTCTAAACAAGGTCTATCAACCAATGGGCTTTTGTATTTTGTGTTGCCTCTCCAGAATGTTCAGGTATTAACCCTTGTGTCAAACCCTATTAAAATGAGGTCCTAATGGCTAGGGACCCCCGTTGCCCAGATCATAAGGAAGATCTGAGGTTCACTTCATTAGAGAGGGCCATGGACCCTTTAATAAAATGCTAGTGGCTTGGAGTTCTGCCTCCATGACTTGTCTTGCAGATTGGACAATTTTTGACCCCACAATACCAAACCCTTTTTGGAGAAATCTGATGCAAAGGTTTTTGTTTTTTTTCCCCACATTCAACTGCTTCCCTTCTTATCCTAGGGTGCATTGATTTTGTCTCTGTGGAAGTTTTTCAATTGCATGTAATCAGATTGATCAACCTTATCTTTTATAATTTTCTATAATTCCTTCTCTCTTGTTTAGTTGAGAATACATCTCCTTCCCTTAAATGTGAGTGGTATAGAAGTTAAGATGGTGGAGTAGAAGCAGGAACTTACCTGAACTCTCCCCAGTTTTCCTCCAAATAGCTAAAATCATGACTCAAATCAAATTCTAGAGTGGTAGAGCCAACAAAAGGTTTGAGTGAAACAATTTTCCAGCCCAAGACAACTTAGGAGGTCTGTAGAAAAGGTCTGTCCACCTGGGTGGTAGTTGGGCCTGGAGAGCAGTACATGGTCCCACCATGGCAATGCCCGCAGCAGGACTTTGAGGTGGCTGCAATAGCAGCAGCAGCAGCTTCAGGAGCTCTTACCCCATAGGTGATAAGGGTGTCAGACAACTGGTCATAAAGAGAGGGAACTTTTTGCAAGTGCTGGATTCAGGACCCTATTGCATGGCCCAGACACAATTCTTGGCCACAGTTCAAGGATGAAGAGGAGTAGCCCCAAGAGAGCAGGGCCCTGGTCACAGTTCCAGAGTAGAGAAGAATGCTTGTGGTTGCTCACAAGGGATCGGAGCCTTGGTCTCAGTTCTTTTTTTTTCCTAAATATTTTATTTTTTCCAATTGCATGCAAAAACAATTTTTTTTTTTAAGCAATTGGGGTTAAGTAACTTGCTCAAGGTTACACGGCTAGTCATTATTTATGTGTGGGTGCTCATTTTCTGAGGCCGGATTTGATCTCGGGTCATCCTAACTCCGAGGCCGGCGCTCTTACTCACTGCGCCACCTAGCCGCCCCTTTTAGGGCAATTGGGGTTAAGTAACTTGCCCAAGGTCACACGGCTAGGTTTTTGTTTGTGTGGGTTAAGTGTCTGAGGCCGGATCCGAACTCAGGTCCTTCTAACTCCAGGGCCGACACTCTATTCACTGCGCCACCTAGCCGCCCCAAAAACAAAATTTTAACACATTTTTTATTCTCTTTCTCCATGAGATGGCAAGAAATTTGATATAGGTTATACATGTTCAGTCATACAAAATATATTTCCATATTAGTCATGTTGTGAAAGAAAACACAGTCTTGGTCTCAGTTCTAAGTTTGAAAGGACTAATTGAGCTTGCCACTGCAGGAGAATAGGGCATCTGGTCATAGTTCCAGGACCAAGAGGAATGCCTGCACTTGCAGTGTTAGGGGAACAAGCTCCTTTCCTGGGTACAGAGTACAAGCCAGGAGAACAGTGACCACACTTGTCCTTAGACTATATCATCTTGGAAGAACTGAAAAGTTACAGACCCTCAGAACTAGCTCTGAAAACAGAAGCACAAAAAACTTGAAGCTTGGGACAGCACCCCCCCACCACCTGGGAACAAAAGCCCAACTTAAATATAAAGTTAAAAGTCAAGAAATAGGCTGGAAAAATGAGCAAACAACCAAAAAAGACCCTGACCACAAAAGTTACTATGGCAACAAGAAAGATCAAGACAAACTCAGAAGACAACAATGTCAAAACAGCTATAAACAAAGCCTCAAAGAAAAATATGAATTGCCCACAAGCCCAACAAGAATTCCTGTAAGAATTCAAAAAGACTTTTGAAAACCAAATAAGAGAGGTAGAGGAAAAATTGAGGAAAGAAACGAGAGTTATGCAAAAATATCCATAGCAGCTCTTTTAGTGGTGACAAAGAATTGGAAATTGGGGGAATGTCCATCAATTGGGAAATGGCTGAACAAGTTGTGGTATATGAATGCCATGGAGTACTATTACACTATAAGAAATGATGAGCAGGGGGTGGCTAGGTGGCGCAGTGAGTAAGAGCGCCGGCCTCGGAGTTGGGATGACCCGAGATCAGATCCGGCCTCAGAAAATGAGCACCCACGCATAAATAATGACTAGCCGTGTAACCTTGAGCAAGTTACTTAACCCCAATTGCTTAAAAAAAAAAAAAGAAAGAAAGAAAGAAAGAAAGAAATGATGAGCAGGCAAATTTCGTGAATGCCATGGAGTACTATTACACTATAAGAAATGATGAGCAGGCAAATTTCAGAAAAACCTGGAAAGATTTACATAATTGATGTCAAGTGAAGTGAGTAGAGCCAGGAGAATACTGTACATAGTAAGGGCTTTGATGGACTTGGCTTTTCTCAGCAGTACAATGATCTAAGACAATTCCAACAACTCATGATGGGAAATGCTATCCACATCCAAAGAAAGAACTATGGTGTCTGAATGCAGATAAAGCATATTATTTTCATTTTTTGTTGTTTTGGGGTTTTTTTTTTGTAGTTTTCCCTTTTGTTCTGTTTTTTCTTTCACAATATGACTATTGTGGAAAATATGTTTAATATGATTGCACATGGATAAGGCATATCAAATTGCTTGCTGTCTTGGGATAAGGGGTGAAAGGAAGAAGGGAGGGAGAAAAATTTGGAACTCAAAATCTTATAAAAATGGATGTTGAAAACTATCTTTACATGTAATTAAAAAATAAAATACTTACAAAAAAATTTAAAATGGAGATTAAGATTTTTTTAAAGATATTAGAATGATGCCAGAAAATTATGAAAAGGGAGTCAGCAAGTTAGTACAAGAGACACAAAAAATACTGAAGAAAATAACAACTTAAAGAAAGACTTGACCAAATGGTAAAAGAGGCACAAAATTCTACAAAAGAAAACTCATTAAAAAGCAGAATTGACCAAATGAAAAAAAATGTACAAAAATTAGCTAAAGAAAAGAACTTAAAAAGTAGAATTGACTAAATGGAAAAGGAAGTACAAAAGCTCACTGAAGAAAATTTCTTAAAAATTAGAATTGGGAAAGTGGAAGCTAATGACTCCATGAGACATTAAGAAACAATAAAACAAATAAAAAACAGAAGAAAATGTGAAAAGAATCACTGCTGACTCAGGCTAGACACTCAGTTGCAGTCTGTACACCACTAAGACCAATCTAGAGGCATGGAAACTGTACCCAAGTGAATCAAGGCTGTATGCTTGTCGAATATCCACCTAATGCTATCATCAAGTAAACCTCCTTTTATTAACTGCCATATAGTTTAGGAATATTTCACAAACAGATAACTGGGAAAACAATCTTTGCAGCAAGTTCCTCTGATCTTATTTATAAGAAATATGAAGTGATTCAAATTTTTGAGATTAGGACTAATTATCCAACCGATAAATGGTCTAAGGTTATGAACAGGATATTTTCAAGAGAAGAAAATTCGTGCCGTCAACAAGCTTTTGAAAAAAATGCTCCAAATGATCCAAAATTGGAAAAATACAGCTTAAAGCATTTCTTAAAGTTCCACCTCATACCTATCAAATTAGCAACAATGACAAATGTTGGAGGGACTAGGGGAAAACAATTATGCTAATGCCCTGTTTTTGGGAACTGTGAATTGGTCCAGCCATTATGGACCTATGGTCCAGCCAATTTGGAACTATACCCCAAAAGTCACTGTCATGAGTAAAATTTAACAAGAAGGGTAAACTGAGGTAGTTCTTTGATCAAGATAACATTTATTAGCAGGAGCATATTGCCTGTCCACATCAAAGGACTGCTTTCATTTATGCAGAAGACCCCAGTTCCCCTTTTATAAGTTTTGGGGAGTATGGAGCAAATAACAGAACAGGGTAATTGACATTATGGGATTGAGGGAAACATGACTGGTTACAGAGCCAAGGTTCAGGGAACAATATAATTGGTTGGAAGTCTGGGAATGAGGGCTAGCAACAACCCTCTCATTCTCTCCTGAGAGTCCAGGTATAAGAGAATGGACCAGACTTTTAGATAGGGAACTAGATATCCTTGAAGGATAGCTTGGTGGTGTCAAGATATTATACCCAACTCCCTTGTGTTCGTACAAATCCCCCCAACTAAAATCCTTGAGGCAAGGAACAGAAAAGGAACAGATTCTCATTGGCCTGTACTCATTTGGTCCATGTACTGGATTCCCTGCCAATGTACCAAATCATCTTTTTTTTTGGGGGGGGACCACATTTCATGATCTAGGGTTACCAATCACAGGAAACTTTGATTAGAAACACATAAACTACAATTAAGGAATTCTTTCTCCACCCCACTCCCCCAGACACCAAGCTGAGCTTACAATAAGCTTTGATCTCCAATAAACTTTGTAATATGTTCTTTGTTTAATCAATATAATTCTGGATTTGGGGGTAATTGAGATTTTTACCTGTACATGTGGACTTGTATAAGATCTATATAGGCCTTTTTTATTAAGTTTTTTTCCTCTATTGTACTGGGATAGCAAAAAGAGCAATTCTTAGCCCCTTGCCCAGTACCCCAGAGTATAGTTCTGAATTGGGAATATGGACAAGGTGTTTTTAAAAGTCCATCTTCACTGATTTGATGAGGTCAGCATATTTTAATAGGAGAAAATGCAATGAGGAAACAGCCCCCCACCCCAGAGGAGTGAAGTCCAGGTGGCTTTTGTTTCAAACTGGGTCCCTTGCTGCTTGCTGATCTTGCACTCCCCAAGTAACTAATGCTTCAGAACTTGATGGATGAACTATTTACCTTCTAAGCCTATTTTCTAGAAATGAAAAGCCATGTACATCCTCTAAATAGGGATGGATTTTCACCCTTGGACTCAGATCCAGAAAGCGGTGGGCAAGAAAGCATCCCATCATTCTGTTTCCTATGTTAGTATTTCTGACTTTTATCCCACCCACAAGAAGCCTTCTTTCTTTCCCATTCATGCTGGTGCCTTCCCTCTATTGATTACCTCCAATTTATCCTCTGTATGTCTAGTTTGTACATAGCTGTGTGCATGTTATCTCTCCCATTACTGTGAATTCCATGCGAGCAATGATTGGGTTGTTACTTATATGGGGGGGGGGTGGTACTTTCTTTTACCCCTATCACTTAATACAGTTCCTGATACATCATAGGCACTTAAATGCTTGACTCTTCATTTCCCACCTGGATGCACTCCTGGACTTTTTCTATCTTGCCCCAGGAACTTCTTCATCCTGCAAGACCACATCAACCTTGGAACTCACACTCCTCCAGTGTACTCTCCTTGGGGGCCCCTTCCTCCTCTGATTGGAGGCTGGAGACCTCTTCTCCCTGAATGTCCACTTAGGAGGAAGCCCAGGCCAGTCAACTCTTTGTTCCCCACTCTCCTCCAGACTTTGCTGACATGCCCCAACACTAACTACTACACCTCCTTCTCCCTATTGCTTTTCTGCATCCTTTTGTATACTGTCTTTTCCCCCATTAGATTGTAAACACCTTGAGGGCAAGGACTGTCTTATGCCTTTCTATGTATCTCCAGTGTTTAACAAAGTAGCACACACATAGTAGGTGTTTAATGAATGTTTAGTGACTAATTTGACTTTCCAAACACTACTATAAGACCTTTAAATAAATAGTTCACATTAAAAGTAATGTAGTTTGACACAATTTTAAAAAACCACACCTTCACTCTATTAGTACCACCAGAACCTATTCCAAAGTTACTGTTGAGCTCCTGGGTGTTTTTGAGAACCGATGCAGAAGAAAAAATGTGGTTCCCTCAGCCATCCCAGTAAGCAGTGATGTCATTATTCAGTTTGTTGTCCTATGTTTATTATAAAGTCTTGTCGCCACAGTATCATATGTCGAAAAGAGAAACATAAGAAAGTTGTGTCAATATTAAAGGAAAAAATAGCCATTTGTAGGTACCAGCAAAAAGTTGAGAACAGGGAGGTTCTGATGCACGAGTACAGTGTTGGCTCGTCCATAACACAACTTAAAGGCCTGGAAGGACATGTGCTCAAATCATCTGCTAATTCTTAGTCAAATAAAGCAACTGAATGGCCCTGGCCTACTGAAGCCGGAGCAGCCAGACTGGTGCTGGATTGGTTCTGATTAAAAGCAGCTGGCTCAGTGTTTATTGTGAAGGTGAGAGAAGTGAATAAGCAAATGCAGCTGGTAGAGACCTGTGAATGTGTTCAAGGGCACCCTGGTCTCAGCCAGCTAGATAGATCAGGTGAAACAAAAAACCCCAAAAAAGTCTGAGAAGCAGCACGAAGACTTTGGGGTTTTTAAACATTTAAGTGCAACCCTCTGAACTAATGTACAATGACAAAGCAGTCCTGCCCTGCACATGTTGGCCAAAGGGTATCCTTCCAGAAGTCAGTGAGTCTAGGAAGACTTTGGTATTGCTTTCAATGAAGATACATCAAGGGCAACACCGGGTCCATATCTTCCAGGGTCACAATAAGCTCCGCCGTCTAGAATGGAACATGAAGCCCTGAAGCTCTCAATGAGAAAGAATGTTTATCTGTGGTGTATAAGGTGTAGGAGTACATAAGAAGGCTGCTCTTCATGTATTTATTATATAATAACATAATTATTATATAATAGTCCTAGCTAACGTTTATATAGTGCTCTCAGGCTTGCAAAGTTATTTGCATTTGTTATCTTGTTTTATCCTCACAATAACCCTGGGAGGAAGATACTGTTATTATCATCCTCACTTTACAGATGGGGAAACTGAGGCAAGCAGAAGTTAAGTGACTTGCCCAGGGTCACACAGCTAGGAAGTATCTGAATTCAGATCTGAACTCAGGAAGTCTCCTGACTCCAGGCCCAAGACTCTGTGCACTATGGCGCCACCTAGCTGCCTGTAATATATTTGTACTTTAGAAGTAGACTCATGTATTAGGATGTATACTAAAACCCTTTTTTTTTTTAACTGATGGAGGTGCACCGTCAAAAAGGTTTAAAGACCACTGCTTTAAGGGAGAGAGGAGAAACCAGATATGGGTATACTGTGAGGAGGCTGCTATTGTAATGACAATTATAGCCACCATTTATACAGTGCTAGGTGGGACTCTTTGTAGGAAAGCTAACTCAGATTCTTATGGAGACAAAAACTTCCAACACACAAAGACTTGAACAAGAGGAAAAAAGCCTTCCATGTTAACAATGCTACATACAAATGTGTTCATGCATGTATACATTTTACAGCAAGCAATATGAATTCATTTACAATTCACAGAGGGGGCAGTCATAGCACTTGCAAAGTAAACATATCCATACACACATCATAAGAAAGGCTTATGGACACCACAAAGCAGCTGCCATGAAATGAACTGGAGCTTTCACTACCCAACATACCCTACAACAACAGGCAACGACAAAGATTCACAAAGGAGTATCAATCATTGGCCAGGATGTTCTAGGAATGACGAGGTGGAGTTGGGCTCTGGAGTCAGCCTGGGACTAAATCCTGCCTCTGACACTTAATACCAATGAGAATTTGGCCACAGTCCGTCATGTCCCTGGGCTTCAGGCTCCTACAATGTAAAATAAGGGGGCTGGACTCAAAAGCTTCTTAGGGCCCTTCTATTTCTATCGCCCTAAGAGACATCAGGAAGCAATGATAAGACCTCCATAGCAGAGGGCATCAAGACAGCCCCAGGCGGCTTAAAGACTATTTCCAAAGTAGAAGGAACATGAGATAAAGGTTAAAAATAAAAAGCCGTTTGTCTCTAGTGGTTTGTAGCTCCCAAGGGGGTGCAGTGACAGTAGAGTAAGGCAGAAGGGAGGGTGGGCATGCATTGGCATGGGGCCAGCTCTGACCAACAGGCTAATATAGGCCCCCAATACTACCGATTTGGATTGTGGCAAGTCCATAAACTAGTTCTCCTTTCTCTAGTGCCTTCTCCAAAGCATCACAAAGAGAGGTCAACTGGTGGCATGGGCATAGAAGACCCAAGTTCAAATTTGCTCCCACTTACTGTGTGACTTTCATTGTCACTGAACTTTTCAGCCTCAGTTTCCTTATTTGTAAAATGTAGATAATAATAGCACTTACCTTACAGGTTGTTGTATCAAATGAAGCTATGCATACACATATACATATGTATACAAATGAGGCTGTACATATGTGTGACTGTATATACATGCAGACTTTTACATATATAACTTTCTAAGCCTTAAGGTGCTACATAAGTATTAGCTATTAATATATTCATCTTGCTTATGCTTAAATATGATCATATCCCTTCCTCCGCTCAAAACCTTTTAGTGACTTTCAATTGCCTATCAAGTTCAAAACTTTCTAGCCTTGGCAATCAGAGCCCTCCCTAAATTGGTATTGCCCCCTCTTTTTCATGTCATCCTACTGACAGGGTCATTGAATTGTTAAAGACATTTTACGGCGTGCTTATTGAATGAAAAGCACTGTACTATGCGCTGGGCATTTACAGACAAAAGTAAATTGGCATCTGCATGGAAAGAGCTGGGAGGAGCTTTGTGCTAAATGTGAGATTTCCTTGATTTGGGAAACTCTCAGTGGGTAGACTTCCACCAATGAAGACTGGTGACCAATCTATAATTTTAAACTTTAGAATTGCCTGAGGGATTAAAGGATTTGCCTGGGGTCAAACAGCTGGTATGTGTCAGAGATGAAATCAGGGTGTCTTGACTCAAGGCCAACTTCCTACTGATTACACCAGGTTGTCTCAGAAATGACCCTAGATGATTTCTAATTCTCATTTTACAGATGAGGAGTCCAACATGTAGAGAGGTTAAATGACTTGCCCAAAGTCACATGGGTAGTAAGTAGTAAGTGTAGGATTGGAGCCCAGTATCTGACTCTAAGTTTAGTGCTGTCTCCTACATTTCTAATTGCTTTTCATATATGTGCTATCTTTCAGACAAACTAGATTATTCCTCAAGTTTCCCTAAAGCCCCATTCTGTCCTGTCTCTAGGATTTTGCCCATGGTATTCCCTAGACCAGTAATGTCTGTAATGTCCTTCTCATTGCCATCTATGTTAATAAAATCCTACTGTTTCTTTAGATCACTGCACAGATAGCCTCTCCTCCATGAAGACCTTCCCAATCCTCACTGCCATTATCCCCTACCAGATATTATCTTTCCCTGCATCTTACCCCACATTCATCACATATGTAGGGTTTCTCTCCAGTATGAATTTTCTCATTGTACGTCTCATACAATTATCATATACATATATATGTATATTTAGTTATGTGTCATATTTTTTCCTCCCTTTTTCCCCATGTGAGCTATAAGTCAAGAATCATCTTTGATTTAATCTTCTCAAGTAACTAATACAATGTAATTTCAATTGTACCTAGTGGCATTTAATAGGTATAAACAAGGATAGAAAGAATAGTGTTATTTTCCACTCTCAAAGCAACAATGATGTAGTTGGTAAAAAAAAAAAAATCTAACACCTTGACTTTTGGTATTTAATAAATGATTGATTTATGGCATCTCCCCATTATAACCTTACAGTTCACCTCTAACATGAAGTCTCTGATGAAGGATGAACTATATTCTCTACATTTATGGAGATTCTCCCTAGAAACAATTATTTGATCTGCAAGGTATTCCTCTGAAGGCTTTCTCAAATACCTTATATTCAAAGGGTTTCTCTCCAGTACAAACTGTCTTAATGATCAACAAGGTATGCAGGTCATTTGAAAGCTATCCCACATTCATTACACTGGAAAGGTTTCTCTCCAGTATGAATTCTGTTATGTGCATTAAGGTTTCCCTTCCGGCTGAAGGATTTCCCACATTCGTTACATTTATAGGGTTTCACTCCAGTATGAGTTTTCTCATGTGTATTGAGGTTTCCCTTCCATCTGAAGGCTTTCCCACACTCTTTACACTTATATGGTTTCTCTCCAGTATGAATTCTTTGATGTATGTTAAGGCTTCCCTTCTGGTTGAAGGCTTTCCCACATTCATTGCATTCAAATGGTTTCTCTCCAGTATGAATTATTTTATGTGTTTTAAGATGTTCTTTCCGGTTGAAGGAGTTTCCACATTCATTACACTTATAAGGTTTTTCTCCATTATGAATTCTTTGATGTTGCATAAGGGACGAGGTCTTCCTCAAACCTTTCCCACATTGATTACATTCAAGGTGTTTCTCACCAGTATGAATTTTCTTATGTTCCTTAAGGTATCTACGCCATTTGAAAGATATTCCACATTCATTGCACTGAAAAGGTTTTTCTCCAGTATGAATTCTGGTATGAGCAATAAGACTCCCTTTCCTGCTGAAGACTTTTCCACATTCATCACATATGTAGGGTTTCTCTCCAGTATGAATTTTCTTATGTGTATTCAGGTTTCCCATCCAGTTGAAGGCTTGCCCACATTCTTTACATTTATAGGGTTTCTCTCCAGTGTGAATTCTCTGGTGTGCATTAAGGCTTCCCTTCTGGCTGAATGCTTTCCCACACTCATTGCATTCAAATGGTTTCTCTCCCGTATGAATTCTTTGATGTTGTATAAGGGAGGAGCTTTTCCTGAAGCCTTTCCCACATTCATTACATTCAAAATATTTCTCTCCAGTATGATTTACTTTACGTTGAATTAGGTACTGATTATTTCTGAAGGCTTTTCCATATTCATTACATTCAAATTGTTTATCTCCAGTATGAATGATCTTGTGTATTTTAAGGTTTCCCTTTCGACTAAAGGCTTTCCCATATTCTTTACATTTATGGGGCTTCTCTGCAGAATGAATTCTTTGGTTTGCAGTAAGGCATGAATTAATGTTGGAGGCTTTGCCACATTCATTACATTTGCAAGCTTTCCCTTGAGTATGTATTCTATGGTAATAAATAAGGTTTGAGTGGTAGCTGAAGGGCTTTCTGCATTTATTATACTTAGATATTTTCTTGCCCAAGGAGTTTCTATTATGTTTAATTAGGTCTGAAAACTGTTTAAAGTTCCTTCCAAGTGTATCATATTTATAGGGACATTTTCCTACAGAAACTCTCTGTTGTGTATCAAAAACTGACCCTAAGCCAAGCTTTCTCCACAAAGTATTACCTTCATGAACACTTGGTTCATTAGAAGTTTTTTTGTGAATAACTGTTACTTGCCTGGACTGTCTCTTTTGGTTGCCTTTCTGCCTCTCTAACCTGATATCATAATGCCAAGTTTCTGCCAATTTAGAATCACTGGGACCATTCTTTGTAAGTCTCTCGCTGAATGACTCTCCTGTAGAAATGCACTGCTTTAAAGCTGACTCAGTGGTTTCATATCTCATCTTCTGACCAGGGGAACCTGAAAGAAACAAAAAACATGTCAATACTCATTGCCTTCTGTGCTGGGGGAAAAAAGGAAGTGGTTTGTTTGAAATTCTAGATTTTGTCTCCTCATTCAAGGAGAATCAGTGACTGATCTGGAACAGTCAGAACACTGTTAAGCAGGAAATGAAGACCTTAGCAAGTGAAGTTAGGACACCTAGCCACCTAATTGCCTCAATTTTCAGAGTTCTGGAAACTAGACAGTTAAACTTGAAGCCAACTGCTGACAAAATTTAGGAACCTCTCATCGAATAGATTTCTTGTATTCCCTCAGAAAACAAATAAGTTCTATTGGTACTTTTTGTTTTTAACAACACAGACATATCTCGATGCCCTTCCCAATCAGCACACACAAACTGAATCCTCCTTCATAACAAAGAAAAACAGTGAAGCAAAACCAACTAACATAGTGACCAAATATGAAAGAGTATGTAACATTCTGTCCCTGCCTCTTTACTGAGAGCAGAGAGGTAGGATTCCTTATCTATTCTCTAGAACTACAATTACTATGAGTCTGGCTTTATTTTAGTGCTCCTTTCATTTGTGTTATTGCAGATACTATGTATATTTTTTTCCTGGTTCTGCTTACTTCATTGTGTGTCCGTTTATATGTGTCTTACCATATTTCTTTGGACTTCTTGTCTTTGTCATTTCTTACAGAATAAAGATAATATCCTTCTGCACTCACAAAACACACTTCTACTGTGCCCGAATGAAGTGCAGCCACTTTTAGTTTTTTGATAAAGCGTCACAAAAAGTCATGCTATGGATATTTTAGCATACATAAGGTCTTTTTTTCTTTGATCTCCATGGGATCTCAGGATCAATTTTATAGGAAGAGATGATGCAAAACCAAGTTCATTTCTTCTCATCTGGTGAATAAGAGATGCAGAAATCAAGTGACTAGGTCAAAGGGTATGAAAGGGAAGTTTTCAAATGAAGAAATACACATTATCATTAGCCATTAAAAATGCTCCAAATCACTAGTGATCAGAGAAATGAAAATTAAAGCAAGAGAAAAATGATAAACGTGGGAAGGGCTGAGGGAAAAGAGGCACACTCATATATGACTAGTGAAGTTGTGAACTGGTCAAGCCCCTCTGGTGAGCAATGCCCTAAAAGTGATTAAATTATGTATTTCCTCTGAACCAATAATACTGCTCTTAGACCTAAATCTCAAAGAGATCAAAGAAAGAAGAAAAGGACCTATGTGTACCACAATACTTCCAGAAGCTCTTTTTGTAGGGGCAAGGAAGTAGTCATTAAAGGGTGCCCATCAATTGAGGAAGAGTTGAACAAATCACTGCAAATGTAATGGGGTGCTATCGTGCTACACAAAATGTTAAAGGGGATGGTTTCAGGGAAACCAGGAAGGTTTGTATGAACTGATGCAGAATTAAGAGTAAAGCAGACAGAACCAAGAAAACAATTTATACTATAACAACAATGTAAAGTGAACAATTTTGAAAGACATTAGGAACTTTGATCAACACAAATATCAACTGTGATTCTAAAGGAGCAATGATGAAAAATAACACTTGCTTGCTGATGGAGGAGAGAGACCTGGTGCAGAATAAGACATATGTTTTTTAGACTCTGCCAATATGGTATCTGTTTTTCTTGACTATGCCTATTTATTTGAAGGTTTTTGTTTTTATTTTCAGTGGAGGAGTGGGGAATGAAGGTGGAAGGGGGAGAAAATAGATTGTGGCTAACTGAAAAATATTTAAAATAATTAAAAAAAAAAGAAATCAAGAACTTGCTTTTTATTGATCCATTTAACAAAGTCTCTCAATATCTCTTTGTGGACCCTGATGAATAAATATGGGTTGGCAGACAGTATAGCCCAATGGATTTACATCCAGTTGAACAACCTTATTTATTACCTATTAATTTTTTTAATGAATTAATCAAGAATCCTAAGGGATTTTGATGATTTGGATTAAGTTCTCTTAATTTTACTCCTTAGCCATCTGTAGCTAGACCTGTTCTCTATGGTATTTTTATTGACACTTTTAATGAAATTACAAAACTTGTCAATTCTGCTATTGATATAAAGGTATGTGGATTGCTTACTCTATAATAATAATTATTACTGAAAGGCAGCCCAGAAGGCCAGTCTCAGATTTAGGGAGATCTGGGCTCCAGTCCTACCTCTGACATATGCTGGCTGTGTGATCTTAAGCAAGTTAACTAATCTATCAGTGTCCCAGGCAAATCTCTGAGACCATAAGTGCAGAGAAGTTTGGAAGAATCTCTTAGACCTGGGGTCAGGGCACTATATCAGTGGCAGCTACGATTATCATCATTACACAGTGCTTAGATCACAGAATGTAAAAATCTAACTCTATACTAGCAATTACTATGAGCAATTTAAGGGAGATTTTGACAAACTACATGTACAGAGAAATGGGCAAATGGGCACTGGGCTCCTGCAGGAAGCTGCTAATTGCTAATCAAAATCAGCCAAATGTGAACACTGATGTAGAACACTCATTCAGAAAAAGCCTTCAGGAAGGTGGGACCCACAGGCAATCTGTCCCCAGAGTTTGCTTCAACTGCTGGAGAAAAGCCCCCAAATGACAGAATAAGGACTTAAGCCAGTGTGGAAAGCACCAAGCACTGTGCCATGATTAACCCGGAGTGTCTGCTGAGGGCCTTCCAGCCAAAGTGAAGTGCTGCTCACCCTCCTAGAAGACAGGGAAAAGAGGCACAGGGAACGCTCCAAGTGAATGGACAGGGTGAAGGAGGTGTTCTTTCAAAAGATGGAAGAAAGGCTTTGAGAGTTTTTTTTCTCAAAAGGAAAAGGATATAAAGACCCAACAGCAGACTGCAGAAGAGAAAGGCAAAGGAAAGGAGCACTGAACCAAGACAGAGTCTTGAAGATACTGCCAAACAATGAGGAGTTCTGGGCAAGAAATCGAAGCCCTTGGGGTGGAGGTGCTGTCTCCCCCAGGGCAGCCAGTAAATGGTCAGGGACTCCAGAGAAAGAGGCAGGTGGGGGAGATGCAAAGCTGCTTAGGAAAAGGTGCTGGGGCTGTTGCTGCTTTTTCTCTATAACGTGTTTAGCACCAGCCTGGCACACAGTAAGCACTTAAAGGATGCTTAGAGGTGGTTATTGACTGACTTTTGTATCCCAGATTAAAAGAGTTACCCAGGCTCCTTGCCAGGGAAAGTATGTACTTAAAACAAGGTCTGGCGAAAAGGTGTTCCCACAGTCTCTAGGCTCTAACTAAGGAGGACAAGGGGTGGCAGAGCTAACACTGCCCATGGGGAGCTAGAACCTAGATGCCTTTTAGGAGAGTAGTGACCATAGGGGAAGAAGAAAAGCAGCAGTATTCCCAAATAATTCCCAGTAGACAAAAATCTGAGACAGAAGCCAGAAATGAAGTCCATGGCCTCTGATGTTTACACAGAAGTAATAAGCAAGGTGAACTGGAGATAAAGTTGGTGTCACAGCTATCACTGAGAGCTGGCAGGGTGGACCCCACACCTGGAGAATGGCTTCAGATTGGAGTGAAGGAGGCTAGAGTGGAGCAGAGAGGAGGATCGAAGTTCCTTTTGTGAAAGGGATAGACCAGAGAGCAGCCTAGGTCCCTTCCAACTGTAAAATACTGTGACTCTGTAGTCACAATTTTAAAAGGCTTTGAGAAGAAAAACATGATGAAGATTTGGTCATTTAGAAGATTAGCTATAAGATAATAGTGGTAAAAGCACTTGGGGAGAAGAAGCCCTGTATCTGAGCACCGAGGTGCCCTGACCAGCCTGATGACCCAGGGCCAAGCAAAGTCTCCCTGAGTCACACACATGTCATCTAAAAAAATGAGGATCATGGGGCAGTGAATAAGCACCGGCCCTGGAGTCAGGAGGGTCTGAGTTCAAATGCGGTGTCAGACACTTAACACTTACTAGCTGTGTGACCTTGGGCAAGTCACTTAACCCCAACTGCCTTGCCTTCCCCCCTCCAAAAAATAAAAAAGTTTAAAAAATGGGGATAGCACATTCACTACCTACCTCTCAGGTTGGAAAAGCCCCCCTCTATGAAAGGTACAGAACCCTGAGCAGGTAAGCTAGCATCATTATCACCAAGGTCAGTGGCAATAATATAACGATAATGGTAACAAGAATTTCATTTTATTTTATTTTAAATAAAGCACTGGGGGAAAATGGATTAGAGCATTTTAAGAAAGAAAAAGGACAAGAGGAAATGGAGAGAATTCAGATGACTGCCTGTGGGATTTGGCAGTAAAGACAGCTGCCATTTATATTGTACCCACTATGTGCCAGGCTCTGTAATAGTGCTATACAAACACCTCCTTTGGACATCCCAAGAACCCTGGGAGGGAGAGGTGCCACTATTATTCCCATTTTACAGTTGAGGAAACTGAGGCAGACAGAGGTTAAAGGAGTTGCCCAGGGTCACATAGCTAGGAAGTATCTGGGGCTGGATTTGAATTCAGATCTTTCTGATTCCAGGCCTGGTGCTTTATCCACTGGGCCACCTGGCCTAGAACATAGATAAAATAAGCAAAAGGGTCAATCAATTAACAAAAACCTAGTAAGCACCCACTATGTGCTGGGCCCTCACATTCTTCCTCTGGGGGAGCTTCTGCTCTATCAGGCCGAGCGAAAGCCAGCCGTCCTCTGGCAGGAAAACACCAGGAAGGAGCCTTTGAGGAAGGAGCTCATACAGACAGAGGAAGAGGACAGAAGCCGTGAAGGAGAGCCCCAGCCCAACATTGTACAGGTACTGAGCACAGTCTCGGACTCACCCAGGTAAGTGCTCAGTGAGACTCTTCCCTCTGCAATCCAAGGCGTTTCTCTTCTCTCCAACTGGGAAACTGTCCTGGTTCTGGAAATAGGAAGACCTGCTCAATGGAAAAGAAATGGGAGTATGATGAGGATTTTATCTTAGACTTTTTTCCTTTAGGCAGAAGAACTATGTCACATGGACCCAGGGCATGGTGTTAAGGAGCTTGAAAGATTGTAACCTATGATATTTCTCAGAAGCATGGGGGTCAGAGCTGGCTTCATCTTGGGCTCAGAAAATTCACTTATTCTACCACATTGCCTGCTAAAGAGATGGGAGCCCCTCCTCTTGTGCCTTCAGGGGCCTACCCTGGGACTCTAGGGGAGAATGTCTGACCCAGACACAAGGCAGGCAGGAAGTCGTAGCTTCAGGGGCAGCACTATGAGGCTGTACAGAGCTCCACGGGAGCTCTGGCATCAGAGGATTTAGGAATTTCTCTGTGTTGCATGTATCTGTGACAATATTTCTATATAATCAGTCAGAACTTGGCAGGGCAGTTCAGACATCACACAGCCTTTAGGAAGCAAAAACGCAGACACATGCAATGGTCACGTGACTCATGAGAAAGAAGCTGCCTGTACCCAGGGAGATGAAGTTCTCGTAATTCTCCAGCATCACGTCCCGGTACATGTCCTTCTGAGCAGGCTTCAGCAGCCCCCACTCCTCCGGGGAGAAGTCCACGGCCACGTCTTGGAATGTCAGTGAGACCTGTCAAAGCCACAAGGTCAAATGTCAACGATCACAGCACACTGGGCATCTGGGGATGTCCTCTGGGGGGAGAAGCATGAGGCCAGCAGAATGTGGAGGGACAGGAAGGGGCTCTCACAACAATGAAGGTCCTCAGTACTGCACGTCCAACACTTCCTGAGGGCCCATGCACTCCAAGCATCACTTTAAACTGTATTTGACATTGTGTAAATACATGATGGATAGTTGATAGAATGTATAGGGAACCTATATAAGTTTATAAAGACAGTAATTACTCTCCAGTAGACAAAGGATGTTCCTGGTTCACATAAGACAAGAGTAAATCAGGTTTGAAAATTACCCAGCATCACCACTCACACTCAGAAGGACCTGGGATCATCGGTCACAACCCCTCCAGGCTGCCCTGGCTGTGACCCCTTCCAAGCTCTCCCCAAAGCTTTCCCGAGGGGGCCCAGTCCTTCCTCAATCTCTCCCATCATGCTTTGAGGGCACTGAAGGGCACTCTGGCTGCCCACTGGCTCCCCCTGCCACACAAATGCACATCAGGAACACCAAAAGCAGGAAGTACCTTCTAGTGCCATAGGAGACCCAAATGCCATAGCCTATACAAACTCAGGTAGGTCCTTTACTGCCCCATACAAAACCCATCCCCATTTTCTAGGTGTGATTGCTGGACATCTTGAAAGCAATACTGAAATGTAAGGTCTATTCACCAACAGGGATCAGAAAGTCTGTCCCTACAGTCAATAGCCCCACCATGGTCTCACTGGGCAGGAGGACATACCTAAATGTGCTTCAGTGAGAAAATGCCCTTTGCCCTATGGGAAAGGTCTGTCCCAGGTCCCACTGGCTGCTGCCACCATCAGGGCTACAGACACAGATCTGTGCATCTGGCTTCTCAGGCTCCTGCCCTCAGAACACAGTGGCCCTTCAGAACTAGGGGAAAGATCCCCAAAGGGATGCCCTGGCAGCTGTTCCTGTGAGGCCCCCAGAGGTCATGTGCTCAGGGGAAGGGAGAGCAGGAGATGTGTCTCTCTCCTCCTGCCTGTAGGCGATGCTCCCTATGGCATCACCACGGCTTCCACTGGCAGCTGGATGGGGCCTTGTCTGGGTTCTAAGCCACTCGATCACTTGCCCTCGCACACTCCTGGCCCTTCTGTCCGGCTTGCTTCACCACCAGGAATCCCTCCTCCTGTAAGTGTGAGCCCAGGTAAGACCTTCTGGGCCTTCTGGGATCTGGTCCCCAAGCCTCTTCCTTGTTCTCTTGTCCCGGAAACTCTCCAATTTGTCAAATACATCACAGGACCACAGACTCTGTGGTCTCCACAGAGAAGACCAGAGAGACCCATAAACCCGGGTCCTTCGTTTTACAGATAAGGAAGTGCAGGCAGAGAAATTCAGTGACTTGCCCAAGATCACTAACAGGGCCCAAGGTAGGATTTGACTCTTAAGTCCTACACTCTACCCATTGCACCACACTTACTTCAGAGTGGTCATTCTCATCCTCAGCCCACTTTGAGCCTCACAAAGAATCTGAATTCTTAAGCTTTAGTGTGACTGTGTCCTGGCTGGGCCTTTGGTTACAAACAGGAGGAGTGAGCAGTTTTCAAAGGCTTGAAAACACCTTTGTTTGTCCCTCCTCGCTGATCCACAAAAGGCCGGTGACTCCACAAAGTCACTGACCTCCCTCCCATTTGACTCCTTCTCTGGATCAATCATCTCCTTCCTCTCTGACAGCTCAGGAAGTCTCTACTAGGACACCAATGAATCCCCCAGAGGATCCTTCCAGAAGGACCCTTGACTCCTCAAGCACACAAGACCCTGCCTGGGGCAGGGGCACTGTCTACGCCCTTGGAGGCACCAGCTGGGCTTTTTCTCCAACATCCACATTCCCTCTCCACCATATCTGCAGCTACTGAGAGTTCCCCGGCAGCAATGTTCCTGAGGCACCTCCTTGTCAATGTAAAGACTTCTTCAAAACTAAACACAGTGAAGCCTGAGAGGCTAGAGGAAGGCCCAAAGTGGGGAGCAGAGAGGCCTGAGCAGATGGGTCTGGCAGGCTTTTACCTGCTTTGTGATCCTCAGCAGGGATAATTCCCCTCTGTTCTTGGCATTAATGTCCCCTGACCTTAGCACAGGAAGGCCGGCTTGCCTACTGCCAAGAACACTGGACTTGGAGGGAGGGTACCCAGGCCTGAATCTGACCTCTACTGATATCAGCTGTGTGATCCTGGGTATGTCACCTGGCCTTGCTGGGGCTCTGCCTTTTCTAAAAATTCAACACATTAGAATTGATGACTTCAAGGTACCTGTTAAAGCTCATTCTATGGTTCTCCTCCATAAGAGACAGGCTCTTCTGTGGGAGAACAGTGAGTGAAGAAAGAAGATGAAGGAAAGGGGAGAGAGATGTACCCACACTTTGAGAAATGAGAAGGAATCTCAGGAAAGATAGGGAATCCTAACTCACCTGGGCTCTGGCCAGCAGGAACCTGGAAGCCATTCCTTCTTCCTCTGGCATTCGACTTCCTTGGGGAAGGGCAGAGTCTTGAGAAGACAGAACTGAGGGAGGAGGAAGAGGTTACCAGGGGAACCATGCATGCCTCACGACTGCCCACCTGCCATGAACATCAAGGAAGTGGGAGTCACCTAGAGCCAGCATGGCGCCATTTTGGAGAGGGTGACCCGACTGGGAGGTTAGGAGAGTGCCAGGGACGCAGTTTAATGCATGCTATTCTTGTGGACAGGAGGGAGATCTGGTCTGGATAATAATAGGTGAATTAAAAAATGGTTCTGTGGCCACACACAAAGAACGACGGCAGAGCTTTCAGAGCATCAATTACAGGATTGTATGTATGTACGTATGTACGTATGTACGTATATGTGTGTATGTATGTATGTACGTATGTATGTACAGTTATCCACAGTCACACAGGGAGAAGGATGTCTTGTATACACATGCACACACATGCACAATACATGTTGACACAATATGTACACATATGTTTTGGGTCTTTTCTTGGTTCGTTTAAAAAAAAAGTCAAGTGGATTCTTGCCACATTCTTTTCTTGTTCTATTACCTGGAATTTCTGAGCAGCCACCCAAGCAGGGAGAGTTGTATGACAAGCTCATTCGGCAGAATTTATTCCTGAAGCTTTTTTAAAACAGATTTTCTACGAACAGATTTAAAGTATTAGCTACTATTAAGGGAAGAGTGCCGCCCAGAATGGTTCTGATCAAGCCCCATCTATAGTACTGAGTTCAGCAGAGCACCATATTTTAGGAAGAACACTGGTAAGCAGAGACACTGATGAAGATGTTGATGACAGAACATGGGGAGAGGCTGGGATTCCTGTAGCTTTGACAAAACTGACTCTGTGGTCCCTTCAGACTCTGGGATTCTCAGATAATGAGGAGCCTCAAAGTTGTGCCATATGAGGACCAGATCAGGGAACGAGGGAGGTTTAAGAGAAGGCGTGGGGACAAGGTGTGCCTGACCATGCCTGTCTTCAGGTGCAGACCCAGAACCTGCATGGACAGACCCAGGACAGAGGGTGAACCTTGCAGCTGGGAGCAGAGGGTCACAGATGGACCTCAGGGGCCACTGACTCCGACTCCCTGTTTACTAATGAAGAAACAGGCTCAGGGAGGAAAATGACCTGTTCCAGGTCACACAGGGAGGGAGTGTCAGAGTGGGATGAGAGGCTTCCTCCCCACACATAGGCCGGAGAAGATGACCTCACTGAGATTCCTTGATGTCATGTCAAAGCCACGTCACCTTGTTTTTGACAGAGCTCTTGATGAAGCCCTGCTGGCTTCTAAATGTTTGCTAACTGTTCTTTAATGAGCTAGGATGTTCAACAGGGCTCAAAGTGAAGCCTCCTGGCCTGTATTTTGCAGACTCTGTTTTCTTCCCATTTTGGAAAATTGGGACCAATTCTCCAAGCCAGTGGTACCTCCCCCTCCTGTTTATAGGAGTGTGTGTTTAGGGGAGGGGATGAAGGAGCCAAACACTAGGGCTGGCTTTATAAGGTGAGCCTTCTCTCTCTAGGACTGCCCCGCACCCTCTCTCCCCCACACTGGGCACCTGAGCTTCTCACCTCTCCCCTGAAGCATTAGGCCCAAGTCCTCCATAGTTAGAGCTCCTTGAGGAGTTTTCCCAAGGTGGGCCTCCTCAGCCAGAGCGGCTGAACTCCTGCAGCATCAGCAGCTCCTTCTCACCCGGGTCTGCACCAAAGCTCTGGTGAAAGGTCTCAGGGCAGGTATGTTTCCTCCCAGCGGCACCCTCATGCTTGGCCTCCAACACCTTTACCTTCCGACAAAGCAGGGGGTCGGGGGCTCCAGCCTGGGCGTCTGTGGACTCCATCAAGGGCTGCTGGGACCAGAGACAAGGAAGAGTCACTGGGAGGAACGCAGCACTGATCTTCCCGACTCCAGGCCTTGCACCTACACACAGCCAGACCCCGTCAGCTCAGATAATACGCATGTGGCTCACTTCACCAATTAGACACTGAACAAATATTTAATGGATGTAAATGCCAACCTCAGGCATGGGAGAGAGATGGCAGAAACACTTTCTTGCTCAGTGAAGTCGTGGGGGGGCGAGAGGGGAAGAAAGGCCTTATAAGCAGGGGATGGGGGCATGGCTGAACAGGTTACCTAGGCTTACCTAACTAAGCTAAGCTAAATAAGCATCAAAGGGAGTCCTGAGCAGCTATAAGGGACTGAGAATGGTGGGGACAAAGAACAGGAGGAAGGCTAAGGAGAGCTGGCAGGATGGGAGGCTGCCCTCACAGAGGGGAGGGTGGTGAGACCTTCCCAGGGTAGGTGGGTGGGGAGTTGAGGTGCAGATCCTGGGAGCTGAGGGCACAGCAAGGGCCATGTCGGTGCCTGGGGATAAAATGGCAGAGATTAGGGCAGAACAAAAGATGGTGCGCCTGTGCTGCACTCTTGGAGTTCAGATACATCCTAGCTGTGTGACCCTGGGCAAGTCACTCCACCCTGTCTGCCTCAGTTTCCTCTCTGTAAAACAAGCTGGAGAAGGAAATGGCAAACACTCTGGCATCTTTGTCAGGAAAGCCCCAGACAGGGTCACCGAGAGTCAGAACAACAACAAATTTAGGTGCCAAGCACTTTACAACATCGCTTCCCTGGGGCCTCAAGGCAACCCAGAGAGGTAGATGCTGTTATCATCCCCATTTTACAGCTGGGGAAATTGAGGCAGGAGTGCAGTGACTTGCCCAGGGCAACACAGCTCGTAGGTATCTTCGGTCACAGAAGAACTCAAGTTCCAGACCTGTGCTCCACCCGCGGTGGGTGTGGAGGCTGGGATGCTACATGTCCCAGGGAGATGCCCAAGAGACCCCCAGGAAGGAAAGCTGTCAAACAATGAGGGTCCATTACCAATGACGGTTTTTATTGTTACCTTTGGGCTGGCTGGACCATAAAGGGAAGCGAAATGGAATGAGGCTGGAGAGGACGGCAAGGAAAGGGGGGGGGGGGGTCTTCGTAGTGCCAAGTAATAGGGAGCCAGAGCAGTTCATGGAGCAGCGAGGGAGTGACAAGGTCTGAGCAGCGTTGCCGGAGGCGGGGCTGGAGGGGACTTGTCAATTACCTCGTCCCTTCTGAAGACTAAGCTGTCAAGTGACTCGCCCACAATCACTCCGTTAAGAAGAGGCAGGGGCGTTCGAACCCCTGGCCCGGGACCCAGGAGAATGAAGGTAAATGAACCCTTGGTCAACACCCCCTCCCCTGCCCGCTCCGCCCCCTCGAAACACACACCCAGCGCCACTCCGCCCTCAGCTGCCGCCCGGAGCCGAACACACGCGCACGCACACGCACACACTCACCCACTCACTCACCCACCTGCTCGCCCTCCAACGTCCAGCTACCTCCGAGTTACTCTGAAAACAAAGGGATGAAAGCAAGACCCACGGCAAACTGCGCCTGCGCGGAGTGAGCCCTAAACTACCATTCCCAGAATTCCTCGTTGCCGGAAGCAGCGCGAGGGGCCGCGCACGGACCATACGTAGTTGGGCTTCCGGGAATTGGAGTCCTCCCCGTAGGTTCCTTTGAGGGCCATTCTGTTACCCCTTTACGCGTCCCTTCTCTCCTCATCCCAACCCCTGAGCTCCCTGAACTTGAAAAAATAGCCGCCGAGGGTGAAAAGCGTACACCTAGATCTATACTTTACATAACAAGTCGAAGTAAGGGACGTGACTATGGCCTCATATTAGGGCACCTCGTCCTGTGGTTAGACGAATCCTCGCGAGAACATGCGCGTGATCCTCTATGACGTCACCAGCATCCTTCCGAGAAGAGGCCTCGCGTGTGTCACCACCTCTGTTTGTAGATCCTGGGCGCCTTGGCGGACTGTGGCTCCTTTGGTTCTGCGTTCAAGGGTCTCTATGTGTGTGCGTTTCAGTGAATTTTACCACCATGAACACCACGAACATTTTCTGCTGCAAAGAAGAAAAAGAATAAATTCGCTGTTTAGGAAGTTGGAATTATGTAAATTAGCCAATGGCTTCTGGCCAACAGAAACACGTGGTGCGAATTTAAGGGACGTGATTGGGGTGGATTCATTGTTGCTATTAGTCGGGACCTGATTGTGCCGGGAACAGCTCCCCGGAAGTCTACGAAATTGAATCCGTCGACAAGCATTATTAAGTGCGCTACCAGAAATGGCCAGCCCAGTTCCTGCCCTCCAAGAGCTCACTGTCTAACGGGGGAGACTCCGTATATATGGATCAGGACATACAGGATGCCTGCAGAGTAGACGAAAAAGAGCCTTGAGGGGGACGGTGCTAGCGGCGGAGGGGGAGTCTCTGAGGAAGCCACGGATTCTGGGAAGTGAGGGGGAGGAGGTATTACAGTTTGGGGTGCTGGGAACCCCAAAATATAAGGGTCAAGGGAAGTCTGCCTGGTAAGAATTTGACCATTCAAGCCTTCTTTCAGTCGAAGTAGATTTATTGTAACACCAGTATGGCAGGCAGATTCCTAGTAAATCAAGCACCCTGAAATATATGGGGAAATTCTGGGTCCAGATCCCACCACACCATCATTGGGAGAGCAATGACCAAATGGGGCTTGGCCTGAGACTGATTGTTGGCTGATCAATTTGGGTTTAAGGCATGGTCATTAAGAAAAAAATCTAGCCCAAGACCCTAAGATATTTTAGGAGGTTTCAGTGATCAAAATGTACATTTCTTTGGGCAGAGCACTCATAGTTAAGGGTATGTGTCTCAGTCTGGACCTCCAGTCCATCACCTTTCTGTGGTACATTTATGACTGGCTACTTTTGATGATCTAGTTTTTAAAAGAATCTTCAAATTGATTTCTGCTTCAAGTTTGGCTTGCTTATTTTTACATCTTCTTATTCTCATATCTTACGGTAAGGGTGGGAGTTAATGAGTCAATTATTCCACTGGAAGTAAATGACTAGACGTTTGCCTTGAAACATTTATCCAGGGCAGACAATCTGGACAATATGTCCAGAGCTGTGAACTAGGTGTGAGCAAGGCCTAAAAATTTATCGAATCAATCAATCAATGGCTGTAGACAAAGTTTGAAAAGTCCTTTGTCAATTAGAAATCCTTGAAAACCATTTGGTAAAAGAATGGTATTGGGGCAACTAGGTGGCGCAGTGAGTAGAGCAGCGGCCCTGGTCCGGCCTCAGACACTTACGCACACAAACAAAAACCTAGCTGTGTGACCTTGGGCAAGTTACTTAACCCCAACTGCCCTCCAAAAAAGCAAAAAAAAAAAAGAGAGAGAGAGAGAATGGTATTCACAGTAAGTTTATTTTTATGAGCTGAAGTAACTTGGTCATACTCTCTGGACCATTTGGAATTTGCACCACTGGAGACCAAGGTTCTCCTGTCTCCCATCCTCAAGTAATTTTTTCTATGGGATTTAATGGCAGGGTTCCTCTACTAAGCTACCAGACATCTGAATTTTTGGTTCTAAATTAAGATTTAGGGGAACCAAAAAAGAAATGTTGTTAAGGGGAAGAATTTGAGGTATATCCTTGGAATTATATTTTTATTGGAATTATATTTTTACAGTTTTCAGACATTAGGAAAATTGTATGATTTCCAGTTTGCAACATGAAAATATCTTCTGTTGCTTTAAACATGGCACATTCTATGTGTTAAAGTTTGGAAGCCTATAGCTAACAAAAAGACTTTGTTCAGCAAAGCTATGAATGTTTTAAATTTGAACCAAGTTGATTGGCTTTGAAGGCTAATACCACCTTAGTTATTGTATCATTGGTCATAATTACTGAGTCTGAATTAAGATTAGAAGCAAAGGCATCATAGTAATCTAGGTTTGGTGAAGGATGTAAAATTATCACTATTGATTAGAGAAATGCAAACTAAAATAACTCAAATTAAAGCAACTAATATGACAGAAAAGGGAAATGGTGTTTGGAGAAGATGTGGGAAAATTGGGATAGTAATGCTTTGTTGGTAGAGTTGTGAACTGATCCAACCATTCTGGAGAACAATTTGGAACTATACCCAAAGGGCTATAAAACTGTGAACTGCTTCCATTTGAATTGTCTTAGGAAGATTCTGAGGATCACCTGGCAGGGTAATATACCAGACAGGACTTCTTTTTTGAACTAAACTGCCAAGCATTCAAATTTGGCTGCAGAGAGTGAAACTCTGAATAGGCTGGCCACATTGTTCAAATGCCAAATGTAAGCTTGCCTAAAAGACAGAACTTACACAAGGCAAGTGCTCATATGGTGGGGAGAAGAGGTGATACGAGGACATTTTCAAGGTCCCTCTGAAGAATTTTGGAATTGATTGCAAGACATGGGAGATACTGACAAAGGACCACCTAGCATGGCATACCCACATCAAAGAAGGAGCAAAGCAGAACTGAAGTAACTCAAAGGAAATATGAGATATGCAAATTTAGAGAATACACCCCAAATGTTCATATGAACTATTTGTACCCGACCTGTGGTAGAGCATTCTGAGCTCGTATTGGACTAATCAGTCACAATCTTACACACTATAATGACGCTAATATGGTGGTGTCATCTGTTCCTCTTTAAGAATGAAGGGCAACAACCAGCCAACAATCAGGAGCAAATTTTAGAAATGCTCTGTTTGGCATTCAAAGCCCTTCATTATATTATAGACAATATTGATGTCTCCCTAGCTGTTGTCCAGACACAAAGTCCTCATCATAAAATGGAAGTAATCTGGTGTATTTGGTTATCCTAAGTTCTAGGTTTTTCAAAGTCAAGCCAAAAGAAAATAAGCTTAAAGATGGTACCTTCTTAGTAGCCAATGATTTTTTCAATGGCATGGTCTTTGTAGCAAGTAGTTTTTCTAGCCCAGGCTTATTTGCACTCGGGTTTGTCTTTTAGTTTAGCAAGCATATTTTAGAGAATTTTCTAGATTTTTGTTTAATGGAGCTGGTACTGCAGGGAAGTAGCATTGTGTAAAAGTTGGTAAAAAAAAAATAGAGAAATTAATTTCTTTGAAAAAAGTGTATAGATTTGTTTAAAGAAAAGTACACTTTAAAAAATGATCAATTTATTAAAATAAATGGATTTAAGTAATTTTATAAATTTATTCATTGCTTTATAAATACATTTATTAAGAGAAATTGATAGATTTGTTCATTTAAAATCAGAAAAGAAACGATTATTTCATTTGGTCAAATAAATGAAAAATGTGCGTCATTGACTTTCTCTGGGTGTCGTAGGCTTTATCCCTCCAGCCTGTAGCACAGAGATAACTAATTTTATGATAGGAGGACAAAGAATAGGTACCTTACTTCATATAAGTCTATTTTATAACTCTTAAGTTCTAGGTTTTCAAAAGTCAAGCCAAAAGTAGAGGAGTCTGAAGACTATCCTCACTTATTGTCAGCTTCCAGGGAAGTGATTAATTTAAATTGCAACAAAGTAATATATCATTCTAGTCATAGCCAGTGTGGTGAGTTTTGTTTTTTTAGCCCAGACTTGTTTGTAATATGAGTTTGTCTTTTGGTTTGGTGAGGATCTTTTGGGCCCTTTTTCATAGTTTTGTTCAATGGGCCTGGAGGTGCTCAGAATCACCATTTTGAAAAAGTTGGACAAAAAAAAATTGACACATATTTCTTTGTAAAAATAAGCATGTAGATATGCTGGCTGGAAATGAACAAATTTATCTATTTATTAAAATAAAACAACACATTTGTTCATATAAAACTAAAAATTAACTAATTGGTATCTTTGTTCAAATAATCTATTTTTAAAAAGGTTAATAGTGTCTTCCCCATGGGTACTAAAGATCTTGAGGCCCTGAGTCTGTGGTATAAGAAAAACTCTTTGAAGGATGAGAGGAATAAATTAGAAATGAATGACTTCTTTACCCACTTTAATGTATTTTGAAACCCTAAGGTCTAGGTTACTCAGAATCAAGCCAAAATAACAGAAGCCCAAACACTAACCTTTCTACTACCCTATTGCCAGAAAGGTGACTAAATTAAAATGCAAATAATTACATACCATTCCAAGCATGGTCAGTATGGCAGAGGCATTTTTTTCCTACTAAGTCTTGTTTGTAATATGTTTGTCTTTTAGTTTAGCAAAGGTATTTTAGGGACATTTTCCAGATTTTTGTTTGGTGGGACTGGGAGTAGTAGGAAGCACAGTTAGAAAAAGCCCCCAAATTGGAGAAGAAATGTATTTCTTTGTAAAAAAAAAAAAATACATAGATTTCTTGGCTGAAGAAAATAAATTAATCAATTTATGAAGATAAGACAATAAATTTGTTCATTTAAAATAAGGAAAGAACCAATTGTTTCCTTTAGTCAAGTAAATGATTAAAAATTGGGTCTTGGGGTCTTTATTCCCTGAGCTTGTAGCACCAACATAACTCTTTGAATCTTAAAAGGAATACTAAAGGATACCTAGCTCCACTTCAGTGTATTTTGTAACCCTACGGCCTAGGTTTTTGAAAGTCAAGTCAAAAGAACTAAGAGTCTTCTTGCCATTTGCCTGCTGCTAATAAAGGGATTAATTTAAAACATAATGAATTTCATACCATTTTGGGCATGGCCAACATGCCAAGGAGTTTTTCTAGTCCAGACTTGTTTGTAACATGAGTTTGGTGAGGAGATTCAGGGATATTTTTCAGATTTTCGTTCAATAGATTTGGGGGTGTTGGGAAAAATCATTTTGTATATGTTGGCTAAAAAAAATTCTTTGTGAATAAAAGAGTATATATTAGTTTGCTGAAAAATGGATAAATGTATCAATTTCATTAAAATCAGAAATGAAGAGAAAAAAAGGCAGCAATATTTTTGGTTTTGATTTTGAGGGTCTTCAGACCCCAATCTTGCAGCACAAAGATGACCTTTTACAAGACAGGAGGAGTAAGAAAAGGTACCTTGGGTCGGCTAGGTGGCGCAGTGAATAAGAGCACCGGCCTCGGAGTTGGGATGACCCGGGATCGAAACTGGCCTCAGAAAATGAGCACCCACACATAAATCATGACTAGCCGTGTAACCTTGAGCAAGTTACTTAACCCCAATTGCTTATAAAAACAAAAAAAGAAAAGGTACCTTACTGTACTTTAGTCTGTTTGTAACCCTAAGATCTAGGTTTCTTAAAGTCAAGCTAGAGGAACAGTAGCCTAAACACTACTCTTGCAAAGCCTGCTACCAGAGAGGTGATCAATAGAAAATTCAGTGACTTACAAATCATTCTGGGCATGGCCAATGTAGCAAAGACTTTTTTCTTGGCCAGGTTTGTTCATAATAGCAATTTGACCTTTAGTTTGGGGAACATATTGGGGCATTTTTCAGATTTTTTTCATTCATGGTGGGCGCTGGGAAGCATCATGTGGAAAAAGTTGACCAAGAAAATAGAGAAATGTACTTCTTTGTAAAGAAAAGAGAATAGATTTACTGACTGAAAATATGAAAAACGTGTTAATATTTAATATAATTTGATACATTTGTACTTTAAAATCAGAAATGAAACAATTGTTTCCTTTGGTCAAATTAAACGATTGGTTAACATGCAGCAGTTAGTTCTCTCTGTAGCTGAAGTCTTTCTCTTCAGGCCTGTCGAGTAAGGATAATCAGAGGAATAATAAAATGCATCTCACCGGGACAGCTAGGTGGTGCAGTGAATAGAGTACTGGCCCTGGAGTCATGAGGACCTGAGTTCAAATCTGACCTCAGAGGCTTGACGCACTTACTAGCCGTGTGACTTTGGGCAAGTCACTTAATCCCAACTGCCCTCCAAAAAGCAAAAAGAAAGAAATCCAATGAGAAACTTATGGGGTGGCTAGGTGGCGCAGGCCCTGGAGTCAGAAGGACCTGAGTTCGGATCCGGCCTCAGACACTTAATGCACACACAAACAAAAAAAACCTAGCCATGTGACCTCGGGCAAGTTACTTAACCCCAATTGCCCTCCAAAAAAAAAAAAATGCATCTCACCCCATGTCAGTCTATTTTGTAACCCTAACAACTAGCTTTTTGAAAGTCAAGCAAAAAACCACCACCCACAAAATGAAACAAAAACAGAACCAAAGGCCTACCGACTGCCTGTTGCCATGGAGGTGATTAATTTAAATGCAGAGTCACATACCATTCTGAGCATGGATAACATAATGAATTTTTTCTTGCCCGGGCCTGTTTTTAACATGAACTTGGCCAGGGTATTTGGGGTCATAGTTTAGATTTTCATTTAGTGAGGCTGGAATTGCTGGGAAGAACCACTTTGGAAAAGTTTGGAAAGTGCAGAAATGTATTTCTTTGAAACTTAAGAATATAGATTTGTTTGCTGAAATAAGATGAATACATTTTTTGATTTATGAAAACAAAATAAGAAAAGAAACAATTGGTTTGGTTGACCAAATAATTGAATGAAGAGGGTAGTAGTGTTCTTCCCATTTGTTTTTAGCCATTGTCAGCCCTTCCCCAACACACAGACCAAGGATGACTCTTTGCATGACAAGAGGAAAAAGAACGGGTACCTAACCCCATTTTAGAGTGTTTTATAAACCCAAGGTCTAGGTTTTTGAAAACCAAGCCAAAATTACAGAACCCTGAATGACTGGTTGTTGTCCTTTATTCTCAAAGAGGACCAAAGTGACATCGCTAGATATCGAGGGACAGGGTGTCCAACTGTGACCAGTCAAAACAGTACTACTTTGGAAAGCTTTATCACAGGTCAGGCACAAATAGTCCACATGAACTGAGCTGCAGCAATTCTGCTTTGCTCATAGAGCAAAGCTCCTTCTTTGATGCAGGCACCCCATGCCGGGCTGTTCTTTGCCAGGATTCCCATGTCACCCAATCAATTCCAAAGGTCCTCAGAGAAGTATCTTTGTGTCACTTCTTCTGACAACCATGTGAGCACTTGCCTTGTGGGAGTTCTACATAAAATAGTCTTTTAGGCAAGCATACATTTGGCATTTGAACAATGTAGCCAGACCATCACAGTTGTGTTCTCTGCAGAAGAGCATGAATGCTTGGCAGTTTAGTTTGAGAAAGGACCTCAGGGTCAATTACCCTGCCAGGTGTTCTTCTGAATCTTAGTAAGACAATTCAAATGGAAGCGAGTTAGTTTCCTGGCATGGCACTGGCAGACTGCCCAGGTTTCACGGGCATACAACAATGAAGTCAGCACAAAGGCTCTGTAGAGCTTCAGTTTGTTAAACAGCCTAATACTTGGCTCCCATACTTTCCTTCAGAGCATCCCAACCACTGACCTAGCTCTGGCAGTGTGTCAACCTCATCATCTGTGTGTACATCCCTGGAAAGTACACTGCCAAGGTAAGTGAACTTATCCATAGCATTCCATATTCCTTCATTTGCTGTAATCGATGGCTCTACATGTGGGTGGTTTGGTGCTGGCTAGTGGAGAACCTGTGTTTTCTTGAAGCTAAATGTTAGGCCAAGACGAGCACAAACAGCAGAGAATCAATTCATACTTTGTGGCATCTCAGCCTCAGAGGCTGCATTGAGTCTGTGAATCATCTTTGAACAAAAAATTATGCACCGATATCCCCTCCGCTTTAGTTTTGGCTTTGTAGCCTTTCCAAGTTAAATAATTTACCATCAGTGAGGTAGCTGACCTTGATGCCATTTTCATCTTCATTGAAGGTTTCTAACAACATTGCTGAAAACATCATACAAGCATGGGAGCAAGCCCACAGCCCTGTTTCACTCCACTGGTGACTGGGAAAGCTCAAGAGCATCATCCTTTATCTAGAATTTGTACAAGCATGCCTGAAGCTCACATACAATAATGATGAACTTCTGGCTCCCAGATTTTACCATAATTTCCCACAAGTCCTCATAGTTGACAGTATCAAAGGCCTCAGTTAGATCAATAAACATTGTGGACAGACCTCTGTTCTGCTCCTGGCATTTCTCCTGGAGTTGTCAGGCAGCAAACACCACATGGTTTCTCAGCCCTTTCTGAAGCCACACTGGCTCTCAGGTAGATAACCACCTTCCAGGTGAAGGATCAGCCTATTAAGGAGGACTCCGTCAAGAATCTTGCCAGCAAGATTCACCCCCTGTGGTTGTCACAGGACAGTCTATTTCCATTTTATTTATAGAGATGGACCGTTGGGATCATGAGCAGTTGAGGCATGGGTGCTGGGTAGGACTGCAGGGATAGAGTACAAGGGCTAGGCCCTGAGGTGCTCGGAGGCATAATCTGCTGACAGCCTATTATGGGATGCCTGATGCATTGAGTATACCTCACCAATGAGAAGAGGCCTCCTCACCCTTGGCAGTTACTTCCTGGACTTGTGTACTCTGGCTTATGCAAGGGGAGGGTCTGTGAGCTAGGTATAAAAGGTGTTGCCACACCTCGGAGGCAGGATTGTATGCAGGGATTGTATGATGAAGCAATAAAGGTGTAACAAGCAGCTGTGTGTATCAGGTGTTCTGTGGGGGAGCTCTCTGACTGGGGAGTCAGAGCCGGAGACGTCCGAGGTACCGGGACAAGGTAAGAACCCAGTTGACCCTTCCTGAGGTAAGCAGGAAGGAGCCTAACGATGGACAATGGGAGGCATCCTTAAACTTCTGGGGATAACCTCCTCTTTCCATATAACCTGGAAAATTTCAATCAGCTTTTATATGAGCAGTGGACTCCTTGCCTTGTAAATCTCAGCTGGAATAGAATCAACACCAGGAGCTTTGCCACACAAGATGAGCCTAATGGCATTCAAAATCTCTTTTTTCAGTTGGAAGTTCAGCTAGAGTGGGATTCACTTCAACCTGAAGTACACAGTGAATGGCTTTAGCATTGATTGATGATGGTCTGTTGAGAATACTTTGAAAAGTGTTCAGCCCATCTCTCCAGGATCAATGGGGCTCCATCAGCACTGAGTAGTTGAAATGCACCATCGATCTTTGGCCCATAAATAGCCTTCAGGGCATCCTAAAAGTGATTTGGATCGTTACTATCAGCATAAAACTGAATTTCATCTACCTTTTTACTGAGCCAAGAATCCTTCATCTCTCTAAGCTCCACTTGCACTTTACTTTTCATGGAGTTAAAATGCTGCCTTCCTAGAGATGGGATGTACTATCTTGCTGGCAAATCCTGGGAGTTCTAATTTTTCCTTTAGTAGCTTCAGAATTTCCCCAACATTTTCATCAAAAAGTGAATATTCTGGTCAGATAAATAAATGCAATGCTGAGGGGTGGAGACAAGATAGTGGAGAAAAGGCGGAGATTACTTGAGTTCTCCTAAATTCTTCTCCAAGTACCTTTAAAATAAAGCCTCAAAACAAATTCTGAAGGGGCAGAACCCACAAAAGGAAGAGGTGAAATAATTTTTAATCCCAAGACAATTTTGAAGGTCAGCCAGAAAGCTCTATTATACTTCAGTTCAGATGGCAAGATGGTTGAACAACTTGTCAAAAGATTACAGGGGTCCCCTTGCTGGCACTGGGGGTAGAACTCTGTTGCATTGCCTATACTCAGATCCAGGTTGTAGTCCTGGATGGCACTCCCAGGGTAAGGAAGAGCACTAGCACACCAGAGCTTGTAGCTACACTTGGAGGGGGAACTGTTGTCACAGTTCTAGGGCAGAAAAACGTGCTTATGATCACTTGAAAACCAAAGCATAGGGTAGGATAGCAGTAAATACACTACTCCTTAAATCATACCACCTTGGAAGAACTGAAAGCTTATAGGCCCCCCCAGAACTAGCTCTGAGAACAGCTGCACAAAAACCCCAAAGCTTGGGAGAGTGTGCCTTCCACCCCAGGAGTAGACCCCCACTTTAGCATAAAATTAAGTCAAAAGTAAGGTGGAAAAATGAGCAAACAACAAAAAATTCTGACTAAAAAAGTTATGATGGTGATAAGGAAGATCAAAACATACTCAGAAGACAATAAAGTTAAAATTGCTACATCTAAAGCTTCAAAGAAAAATATGAATTGGACTCAGGCCATGGAAGAGCTCAAAAAGGATTTTAAAAATCAAGTAAGAGAAGTAGAGGAAAAAGTGGGAAGAGAAATGAGAGTTATGCAAGAAAGTTATGAAAAAAGAGTCAATAGCTTGGTAAAGAAAGCACAAAAAAATACTGAAGAAAATAACACCGTAAAAAAAGAATAGGCCAAATGGTAAGACATACAAAAATCCAATGAAGAGAAAAATGCCTTGAAAAATAAAATGCCAGAACTGGCTAAATGCGGAGCAGCTAGGTGGTGCAGTGAGTAGAGTGTCAGCCCTGGAGTCAGAAGGACCTGAGCTCGGATCCGGCCTCAGACACTTAACACACACAAACAAAAACCTAGCCGTGTGACCTTGGGCAAGTTACTTAACCCCAATTGCCCTCAAAAAAAAAAAAAAAAGAACTGGCTAAATGGAAAAGGATGTACAAAAGCTCACTGAAGAAATAATTCCTTAAAAATTAGAATTTGTGAAAGTGAAAGCTAATGGTTTTATTAGACATCAATCAAAGAAATTAAAAAAAAATAAAAGAAAATGTAAAATACCTCACTGGAAAAATAACTGACCTGGAAAATAGACCCAAGAAAGATAATTTAAAAATTATTGGACTGGGCCAGCTAGGTGGCGCAGATAGAGCACCAGCCCCAGAGTCAGGAAGACCTGAGTTCAAATCCAGCCCCAAACATTTAACACAAAACTAGTTGTGCGACCTTGGGCAATTCGCTTAACCCCACTTGCCCTACCTTCCCCCCTTCAAAAAGCAAACCAAAAAAAAAACAAAAAAAGATAATCTATTTAAAAAATTATTGGACCACCTGAAAGCCATAATAATAATAATAATAATAATAATAATAATTTTAAAAGCCTAGACATCATCTCGCAAGAAATTATCAAGGAAAACTGCCCTGAGAGTCTAGAGCCAGAGGGTAAAGTAGAAATTGAAAGAATTCACCAATCACTTCCTGAAAGAGATCCCAAAATGAAAACTCCCAGGAATGTTATAGCCAAGTTTCAGAGCTCCTAGGTCAAGAGAAAATGTTGAAAGTAAACAGGGGCAGCTAGGTGGTACAGAAGTACTTGAAGTTCAGAGGATGTGAGTTCAAATCTAGTCTCAAACATTTTCTAGCTGTGTAACCCTGGGCAAGTTGCTTAAGTTCAATTTCCTTCCACCCCAAAAAATAATAACAGCAACAACAAAAAGCAAGTAAATGCAGTATTGTGGACAGACCTCTGTTCTGCTCCTGGCATTTCTCCTGGAGTTGTCAGGCAGCAAACACCACACCATTTCTTAGCCCTTTCTGAAGCCACATTGGCTCTCAGGTAGATAACCACCTTCCAGGTGAAAGATCAGCCTATTAAGGAGGACTCTGTCAAGAATCTTGCCACTAAATCTCTGAAAACTATCCACTCCTTCTCCATTGATACCAACTGTGTATTGGCTCAGCTTTCCCTCCAGTGAACTGTTCCTGCTTAGAGGAGCTCTCTAACCTATGGACATGAAGTCTTCATGCATTCATCTTTCCTTTGGGCCACCACTTTTGTTGACTGTGAATATTTAGCCTGGAGAGGATAAGTCTATGATTAGTCTAGCACTCTGCACCATACATGGCCTCTATCACTCTCACATCCTATCCGTCTCTTCTCCTGACAATCACAGAGTCTATTAAATGTCAATATTTGCTGTGAGGGTGCATCCACAAAGTTTTATTGTGTTTAGGTAAATGGAAGACATTGTTGGTGATGAGAAGGTCATGAGCTGCACAAGTCTTTAATAGTAGTGTTTCAGTTTTGTTTCTGACTCCATTCCTCCCAAGGACTCCCTGCCATGTCTGATAGTCTGTGTCTACTCTTGCATTAAAATCACCCAGAATTATAAACTTGTCCTCTTTTGGCACATTGATGATGAGGGTCTCTAGGTCTTTATAAAATTTTTCTTTGACTTCAGCAGGGTTCATCATGGTGGGAGCATAGGCACTGATGATGGTGACATGGTGCTTTCCTGTAAGTGGTGATCACATTGTCATAAGCCTGCCATTCACTCCTTTTGGGAGGCATACAAGCTTGTTGACTAGATTAGTTTTGATTGCAAAAACGTATACCAGCTTCAAGGTACCTCCCTTTCACTGTGGTCATGCCAGAAAAATATGTATCTAGCCTCAGTTTCAGTGAGCTGGCCTTCACTTGCCAGCCTTGTTTCATTCAGGGCTGCCTTTTGGATGTGATACCTGCTGACTTCTCTTGCAGAGAGAGCTGTTCATCTTTTTTGTGTTGTCTATTAGTGTGCTCATGGTTAGTGTACTAACGGTGAATAGAATCATCTTTGTAGAAGTGTGTGTGTGTGTGTGTGTGTGTGTGTGTGTGTGTGTGTGTGTGTGTGTGTGTGTTTCAACTGCAGGGTGGGATCCCTGCATGCTGAGGTAAGCAGACCAGGGTTGGGTGAAGTAGACAATGTTTAGGGCATCTTTTCTAGCCCCTTCCTCACACCAGGAGGTGAGCGGTGTGGTCCTTCAAAAAGGCTGCCCAGACACCCAGAGGGGCTGCTGAATTCCACTGCTGCTTTAATCCAACGAGAAGACAATCCAGTGGCCTGGGCAGCCCGTGGGCGAGCTTGTGACTACAGCTCCCAGTGTAGCCACACACCACCACCTTGTCACTTGACTGTCACCACAGGACTTTGAGCAGATAAAAATGGCAAAACGGTATGGGTGATATATTCTGAATAGTGCATACACTGGATTTAAGTGAGGCAGAGTTGTGTGTGAAGCCTTCAGCCTCACTCTCTCTTCTAGAGTCCAGTGGCAAGACAAGTTAAGAGACTGGTGATAGCTTGGAATGCAGTGAATGACCTTGGCATCTTGGATGTGTAACCAAGCTTTAAGTGCTCCACAGTGCCTGGTTCAGCCATCTTCACGACCATTGGAACAAATTGTTCTCATCCACTCATTCCATTAAGGAACTCTTCACATGCTTGGGGCAGACATTCCCCACCCCTCCAACTCACTGCCGCATTTGAATCCCTCAACCTGGTTTAGCCCATTTGCCAAAATGATTTATGGGGTATAACCACTGCGAAGGTCCCAGCTTCTTGGGGTCATAGGTGAGGGCTGGGTGAATCGGGTGGACATCAAAGGTGAAAAGCAGCACTGAAAAGGACTTGGCAGTCCTCACACACAAGGTACTAGTCTTCCCTGAACATAGCCTATGCTCTAGCAAATTGCCTGCTGCCAAGGGAAGTAGGTAGTTTAAAATGCAGTGAGTCACACGGCATTCTTTGCACAAATAATGTGGCAGACTTGTGCCCAGGCTTCTTTATGATAGGAGTTTGGCTTTTTATTTGGGCAAGGTATCCAGACTTTTCTAATGGTGTTTTGAGTCTAGGAAAGCCCTATGTGGAAAAAGTTGGCCAAGAAAATAAATGTATTTTTTTTTTAAAGTAAATTATTTTGTTGGCTAAAAAAGAATAAATTGATAAATTTGTACATTTAAAACCAGAAATGACCAAATTGTTCCCTTCGTTCAAAAAATCAATTGAGAAACATAAAAGCATGCATTTCCCCCACCAAAAAACACACACACCCTGCTGGATGCTGGAGGTCTTGAGCCCCTGAGCTTCTGGATACAATTTGAAGAATGGTCTGGGGTAGTAGTCTCAGGCCAGCAAAATATGGTAAATTAGCTGAGTTTACCTCACCAATTAAAACAACCCAACCCCTGGGGGGGAGTTCCAGAGTTGAGCATATTACATATTACAGAGGATGGAGTCATATTTTTTTTTTCTGGTGGTTCAGTCCAGAGTTTCTGGTTTAGGCAGGAAAAAGCAAGATGCTGGTGCCAGAGTACAAGGGAAAAGAGCTGAAATGGATAGTTGGGTATAAACTGAAACATAGTCTGATGAAGTTACGTGATGTGGGAAGTGGAGGATTGATAAGAAGGCTCTTGGTGAATGAAACGTGAAGCAAGATTCTCTGCTGAGAAGGGAAATAGTAGCACCCTTCTCCCAGGGCTGTTATGAGGGTCAAATGATATAATACCATATTATGAGGGTCAAATGATATCAGAATTGTAAAGTACTTGTAGTTGCTATATTTTTGTGGCTGTTCAGCTGTGTCTGACTGTTCATGGTCCCATTGGGGGTTTATTGACAAAGGTACAGAAGTGGTTTGTCATTTGCTTCTCCAACTGATTTTAGAGATGAAGAAACTCAAGTATTATGATATGAATTAAACATACAAAATCATGCAAAACATATTTTCCTATTAGCCATGTTGCAAAAAATAAGGCAAGAAAAATCCCTCTTGTCATTTCTTATACCACAATAGTATTCCATCACAATCATCTGCCACTTGTTCAGCCATCCCCCAGTTGTTGAGCATCCCCTCAATTTCCAATTCTTTGCCACCACAAAAAGAGCCATTACAAAGATTTTTTTACATACAGGTCCTTTTCTTTTTCCTTTTCCTTTTATTTCTTTGGAATACAGACCTAGTAATGGTATTGTTGGTTCAAAGGGTAGGCACAGCTTTATAGCCCTTTCAGAACAGTTCCAAATTGTTCTCTAGAATGATTACATCAGTTCACATCTCCATCAAAAATGCATTCGTGTCCCAGATTTTTCACATCTGCTCCAGAATTTGTTATTTTCCTTTTCTGTGATGTTAGTCAATGTGATAGGTATGAAGTGGTGTGTCAGAGTTGTTTTCATTTGTATTTCTATAATCAGTAGTGATTTGGAGCATTTTTATAGGACTATCGGTAGCTTTGATTTCCTTGTCTGAAACCTTCCCGTTCATATCATTTGACTATATCAACTGGGAAATGGCTCTTATTTTTATAAATTTGATGTAGTTCCCTATATATTTGAGAAATAAAGCCTTTATCAGAAACTTGCTGTAAAATTTTTTCCCTAGTTTCTTGCTTTCCCTCTCATTTTAGCTTCATCGGTTTTATTTGTGCAAACATTTTTACATTTCATGCAATAAAATTATCCATTATACTTCCCACAATCTTCTCTGTCACTCGTTTGGTCATAAACTTTTCCCTCATCCATAGATCTGATAGGTAAATTTTAAATGCACTCCTAATTTGCACATGATATTACATTTTATGTCCAAGTCATGTACCCATTTTTATTTTATCTTGGTATATGATATGAAATATTGGTCTATGCCAAAATCCTGCCAAACTGCTTTCCAGTTTTTCCAGAAGTTTTTGTTAAATTGCAAGTTCTTGCCCCCAAAGCTTAGATCTTTGGATTTATCAAACACTAGATTATTATGGTCACTCACAACTGTGTATTGTGTACCTAATCTATCCCACTGTTTCACCACTCTATTTCTTAGCCAGTACCAGACTGTTTTGATTACCACTTTGTAATGTGGTTTGAAATCTGATATTGCTAGATTGTCTTCCTTTATATCTTTTTCATTGATCTCCTTGATATTCTTTACCTTTTATTCTTCCAGATGAATTTTATTATTTTTTTTTGCTAGATCTGTAAGATAATTCTTTGGTAGTTTGATTGGTATGGCACTGAATAAATTAATTAATTTAGGTAGAATTGTTATTTGTATTATATTGACTCAATCTACTCATCAGCAATTAATATATCTCCATTTGTTTAGATCTGTCTTTATATATGGGAAAAGTATTTTATAGTTGTGTTCATATAGTCCCTAGCCTTATCCTGGCAGGTAGACTCACAAGTATTTTATATTGCCTAGAGTTATTTTAAATGGAATTTCTCTTTCTATGCCTTCTCACTTGGGCTTTGTTGGTAATAAATAGAAGTGCTAATGATTTTTGTGGATTAGTTTTATATCCTGCAACTTTTGCTAGATTATTAATTCTGTCAACTAGTCTTTTTTGTTTGTTTTGTTTTGGAGGGCAATTGGGGTTGTGACTTGCCCAAGGTCACAGGCTGGTTTTTGTGTTAAGTGGCTGAGGCCGGATTTGAACTCAGGTCCTCCTGACTCCAGGGTTGGTGCTCTATTCACTGCACCACCTGACTGCCCTCAACTAGTTTTTTAATTGGTTCTCTGAAGGTTCTCTAAATATGACATCATATCATGTGCAAAAAGTGATTTTTATTTCCTTGCTGTTTATTCTTATTCCTTCAGTTTCTTTTCCTTGACTTATTGTTATGGCTAGCATTTCTATTATGATATTGAATAATAGTGGCGATAATGGATACCATTACTCCCTGATCTTATTGGGGATGTTATTGGGAAATTACCCCCACTACATTATATGCTAGCTCTTGGTTTTAGATAGATTCTACTTATTTCAAGAAAAGTTCCATTTATTCCTATTCTTTCTAGTATTTTTAATAGGAATGAGTGTTGTATTTTGTCAAGAGCTTTTTCTGCATCTATTGAAATAATCATTATTATTTGGGGGAGTGTCCATTATTGATATGGCCAATTATGCTGATAGTTTTCCTAATATTCAACCAGTACTGAATTCTTGGTATAAATTCCACATGGCCATCATATATGATCTTTGTGATACATTGCTGTATTCTCCTTGCTTATATGTTATTTTTGCATTAATATTTGTTAGGGACATTGGTCTATAGTTTTCTTTCTTTGCTTTTGCTCTCCTTGGTTTAGGGATCAAAATCATATTAGTCATATAAAACAAATTTGGTAGGACTTCTTTATGTATTTTTTCCAAATAGTTCATATAGTATGGGTATTTATTGTTCCTTAAGTGTTTGGTAGAATTCACTTGTAGATTTTTTCTGGTACTGGGGATTTTTTTTTTCTTAGCCAGTTTATTTATAGCTTATTCAATTTCTTTTTCTAAGATTTAAGTATTCTATTTCTTTTTTTTTTTAAGGGCAATTGGGGTTAAGTAACTTGCCCAAGGTCACACGGCTAGGTTTTTTTTTTGTTTGTTTGTGTGTGCGTTAAGTGTCTGAGGTCTGATCCGAACTCAGGTCCTTCTGACTGCAGGGCAGGCACTCTACTCACTGCTCCACCTAGCCGCCCCTAAGTATTCTATTTCTGTGGTACCTAAATGTACTTTCCCTGCTTCTCTCTCTTAATTAGGTCCACCTTTGGTTTTGCTTTGTCTGATACCACGATTCTACCCCTGCCTTTTTAAAATCTTAGCTAAAGCACAATAGATTCTGCTCCAGCCCTTTAACTCTGTGTTATTTCTGTTGAGTGTTTTTGCATGAACATATTGTAGGATTCTTGGTTTCTAATCCACTCTGCTATCTGCTTTCATTTTATGGGTGAGTTCAACCCATCCATATTCACTGTTATGATTACTAATTACATTTCCCTTCACCTTTAATTTCTTCTTTTCTCTCTCTTCTACCCTTTCTCTCTTCAAGTCTGTTTTGCTCCTGACCACAGCCCCTTTTGCTCGGTACTCCCTTCTATCGAATCTCCTCCCCCCTCTCCTGCCCCATTTTTCTTATCCCTTTCCCCTGCTACTTACCAGTAGGGTAAGGTAGATTTCTATAGCCAACTGAGCGTGTATATGGGCCGCTGTGGAGCATAGTGAATAGAGACTATCTTCCTGAGTTCATTGGTCTCAGACACTTAGCTGTGTGACCCCGGGCAAGTCACTTAACCTCGTGTGCCTCAGTTTCCTCATCTTTAAAATGAACTGGAGAAGGAAATTGCAAAACACTCCAGGATCCTTAAAAATAATAAACCCAAACGGGGTCAGGGAGAGTCCCCTTTCACAGGGGCCTGATTGGGACCATGACTGCGACCCGGGGTTCTCCGGAGTCCGTCCGATGCACAGCGGGGTGGCGCTGGACCCGGGCTGCCACAGGCACAGGCAGAGCCTGCACGCAGACCCGCCCCGCCAGGGGGCGCTCTGCACACCCGCCTGAAGCTCGGGGTGGAAGCGGCTTTCGGGGGACTCCGCCCGCCCGCGTCGGAGGCGGGGCTAGAGCCAGAGCCGCCTGCTCTCCAGGAGACGAGCGGCACGGGCAGCACAACGCCCTGGGCTCCTGCTCCTCATCTTAATTTTCGGTGGGTCTTTATGTTTCAAGTGTTTCTAGTAAAAAAAAAAAAAGATTCCCCTCATAAAGAAAATGTAAAGTATTTTCCTAAATTACAATGTAAACCCCTACACCGAAGGACACTGGCCTCTCACCTGTAAAGAAAAGGTGGACACATGCCCAGGAAACCTAGGGCGGGGTCACGGGGGGGGAGGGAGGGAGAACCGGCCACTTGCAGACAGAAGTGACACATGCGTGGATGGCCGCCTCGGCCTATCACGTGGTGGGAGCAGTCTCTTTCTATTGGCTGCGCAGCCGAAACTGCCTGCGTCATTTGATCTACTTCTTACATGTAATTTCGTCTTTTTTAAAAGACTCAGTATCACGTGACCCGCGCCAAAAATTAAAACAACAAGACCCTTCCTCTGTCACAAGTAAACCTAAAGGGGCCCACTTCCACGGAGACGTGGTTAACTCTGTCAAGACTTTCGGAAAGAGAAGGGACGGCGCACAGTGCCCTCGTGGCGGCCATTTTCCAGCCTCTCTTCTAAGATAAAAGTCGAAGGCGGTCCGAGGAATTGTGGGAAATGTAGTTCAGGGCGAGCTCTGCGCACGCTCAGTTCTTGAAGTGAGGCAGAGGAAGGGTTTGATTATTCCTGCTTTTAGTTCTCGGCGGGTCTTTGTGCTTGTGGGTGAGTCGGGGATGTGTGTGTGTGTGTGTGTGTGTGTGTGTGTGTGTGTGTGTGTGTGTGTGTGCGCGCGCGCGCGCGTGCGCGCATTCATGTCTGTGCACGCAGGGGTGTGCATGTGTTGGATAGATGTATATGTGTGTGCAGGGATGTGATGTGTGCAGGGGTGTGTACGTGGTAGCAGGGGTGAGCATGTGTGCAGGTGTGTATGTGTGTTTGCAGGGGTGTGTATGTGTGTGCAGGGGTGTGCATGTGTGCGGGTGTGCATGTGTGCTGGTGCGCACCTACACAACACCTGCACACGCATTCCGCGGGAGGACGGGTCTTTTTCCTGACTTCCTTCTCATCCTTCAGGTCTGGCTTTACGATACGCCCTGCTCTGCTCTTCCCCTGGGAAAGTGAAAGGAGGAGGAGAGGAGGAGGGAATGACGTCAGTGCTCCCTACAGCCAGGCCCCAGGTGAGTTAAAGACTTCCTCTTTCCTGAAATGCCCTCCTTTTCTCAGAGCGCAGACATTTCTCTTTGCAGTGTCTTCTGTCTTCTGCCTGTGGGGCCTGAGCTCCTTTTTGTACCCCCAAAGACTAGGGTAGTTTTGACAGACAATATAGAGTTCACAGATTTTTTTGAGCTGGAAGGAACGTCATCCAGCCCCCTAATTTTGTAACTCAGGAAGCCTTATCCTTCAGCAATTTTCTGCTAAAAGTGGGGATGGTTTTAATTTATAAGTTAGTAGCAATATTGTCCAGTATTCATCAATAGATTTAGAGCTAGGAGGAATATTACAAGTCCGTCAGTTATCTCAGTCCATCTGCTGTCATAGATGAGGAAACAGGCTGAGGTGATCTGCCAAAGGTCTCACAGTAACTGGTGGAGTCAGAATTTGAATTCAGGGCTTCTGATTCCAAATCCAACACTACCAGCCATGATTTATATTGTCATTTAAAATAATTTTTATTCATGTTGCTGTAGTAATTGTGTGTATTTCTCTCATGACTCCTCTCTGTTCACTCTGTCCTACTTCTTATAAATCTTCCTCTATTTCTTTGAAATCTTCCTATTTGTCATTCCTTAGATGGCAGAAACCACTCAGTTCTTTGGAAATATCATTGCCTTTTTTTGTTGTTGTTATTGCAGATATCACTGCTACAATTTTTCTTGCATATAGATTTTTTCATTTTGTCAGTAAATTCCTTGAGGGTAAAAAACAACCAACCAAATTGTGGGCTGAGTCGCAGAGTGTGAAGAACTTTGTTACTTTTCTTGTGGAATTCCAAAGTGTTTGCTCAAATGGTTGGACCAACTTGCATCTCCAGGGCCAAGGAATGTTTGCCAATGTTTTCGTATCCCCTCAAACACTAAATTTTTCATCTTTGGCAGTTTGGTAGGTGTGAACAGAAAGGGCAGAGTTTGCCTTTGTCCAATTATGAGCCCTAACAAGCTGGCGCTTTTTGGGTGGTTCTTGAATATCTGTTTTAAATCTTTTAGAATTTCTTCTTGATATCCTTTCCAACTTCTCTACTGGGAACAGGGGATTTGGACGAATTCTTTGTAGACTTTATATGTCAAAATTTTATCATCTACTCTGCAAAGAGTATTTCTTGTCTATATCTTTATTTAGGATCAGAGATCTTGAAGACCTCAGAAGCCATGGCCAAGCCTCTGAATTCACAGTTGAGGAAACTGAGGCCCAGGGAGGATAAGTGACGTGCCCAATCCTCAGAAGTGAAATTTGAACCAGGTCTTTGACTCCAGAGCAAATATTCTTTCCTTTCTGCTGCTGGGCCTCGTCTTAGTCTACACATATGTATTTTATTACAGCAAAAAACATTTTATTCTTGTTGAATTCAAGTAGTTTATTTTGCCTTTTGCAACATTGTCTTCACTGTGTCTGGTTAAAAACTCATTCCCTAACCCTTTGACCCAATGCCCCTCTTTCTATCCTTGTATCTTTAAGCATTTAGATACAGAAAGAAGATCCCCATCTGCCCAAATATTCATATTACTTCTCTCTCTGTGGTAGCAAAGAACTGGAAACCAGGTGCGTTCTTATTAGTTGGTAAATGCCTGAATAAATTGTGGTATATAAGGGAATATTGTCTGATAAGCCACGATGAGTTATGAATCCTTGTATCTTTAAGCATTTAGATACAGAAAGAAGATCCCCATCTGCCCAAATATTCATATTACTTCTCTCTCTGTGGTAGCAAAGAACTGGAAACCAGGTGCGTTCTTATTAGTTGGTAAATGCCTGAATAAATTGTGGTATGTAAGGGAATATTGTCTGATAAGCCATGATGAGTTATGAAGCTTTTGGAGAAACATTAGAAGACTTGTATGAATTGATGCAGATAAAAAAATAAGGGGATTTGAGAGTTGGAAGGGACTGCATTGGCCATCTATTCTAACTCATACACCCCTTAGACTGTGAGTTCCTAAAGAGCAGGGAGTTGGGTTGTTTTTTTTTTTTGCCTTTCTATTTGTTCTGAATATTTAGCACAATGGACCCCACTATAACATATATAGTATAATATAACATAATCCCCGCATGTAAAATTACAAGTGGTCATCCAGCTTCTACTGGAAGACTCCCAAAGCATGAGTACCCACTGCCTCTTGAGGAGCCCATTCCAATCGTGTTCAGCTCTCATTGTTAGAATGTTTTTCCTGGGATCCCATTTTTGCCCCTTCTTATCATTGTGTCCCTGGTTTTGTCGCAATCCCTTATCCAGGGGACAGGCTTCAAATACCAGAAGAAATCTATTGTGTCACTCTTGAGTTTTCTCTTCTCCATTTTAGATAGACCCATTTCCTTCACCTGATTCACAGGACATTGATTCAGGGTCCTTCACCATCATGGTTGCCCTCCTTAGGACGCCCTCCAGCTCATCAATGACCTTCTTAAACTGTGGCTTCCCAAATGAAGGTCACTCTGCAGAAGGGCAGAATATAGTGGGTTTATCCTGTCCCTATTCCTGGAGGCTATACCTTTCTTAATACAGCCTAGGAACTAGATTTTCTGGCTGCTATTTCCTGTTGCCAATTCCTAGTGGTATCCTCCAATAAAACTCCCAGGTTTTTTTAGAACAATGACTGTCTTACTATGCCTCCCCAGTCTTACACCTGTGAAGCTGAATTTTTTGTACATAGGTATAAAACTTCAAGAACTTACCAGACAAACTACTTGTCAGGTAGCGAATGGGATGGACTCTTTTCATGCTAAGTGAGGTCCCTTTTGTGACTACATTCATCCTCCTTGAATTTCATCTTATTAGTTCTGGTCTTCCAAAGACTGGGTATGGGGAGCATCAATGGATAGGAGTCTCACCGTGAATCAGCAGTAGGATGTATCCATCAGAGAAAATAATGGAATCTTCAGCCGAATTGTGAGAGGTATAACTTCCAGGAATAGGGAGTGATCCAGTGTCCTCAGTCTGTAGACTGGACTGGAGGGAGGAGAGACTTGAGTTAGGGACACTATTAGGACTGGAACTAAGTTAGTAGTCTTGTGAGGAGAGAGAAGGGGTAGTGATACTACTCTAATGATGAATGAAGGGAATGTCCTAAATAGACGTTACCTGGATTTCGGCAAAGCTTTTTTTTTTTTTAAAGTAAATTTATATTGATATATTTTATTTTTATTCCATTCCCCTCCCAAAGAGCCATCCCTCATAAGAAATCATTTTTTAAGATAAAGAAGAGAAAGTTGAAAAAAAAATCAATATAACTAATATATTTAAAAAGTCTGTAAACATATGCAACGTCCAGCATTTGTGAATCTCCTGCCTCTCAAAGGGGTTGGGTTGTCTTCTCATAGCTCTTCTTTCCAGCCATGGAAAAAGTTTCTATTTAATTGCGAAACATCCTTCTTTTTTGTGGTTCTTTCCATTTATATTATTGTATATATCATCTGTTGTGTATGTTATTTTAGTGTATATCTTGTGTATTGTTTTCTTGGCTTCAGTTCACGTTGATCTTTCCATGCTTCTCTGCATTCATCATATTTTTCATTTCTTAGAGAACAGTAATGTTCCATGATATTCATGTACCATAATTTGTTTAGCCATTCTCCAATCTATGGAAACCTATTTTGTTTCCACATCTTTGCCATCACAAAAGGTGCTGCTACAAATATTTTGTATATCGGGACTTCTTGTTCAATGGTCTCCTTCTCCTTCAGACATAAGTCTTGTAATGGAATCTCTGGGTCAAAGGGTATGAATATTTTAGTCACTTTATTTGAATAATTCCAAATAGCTTTCCAAAATGGTCGTACTGATTGATAGTTCCAACAATGCACTAGTGCGGCTATCTTCCCCAGTCCCTTCAACACTGATTATTCCTAACTTTTGTTATCTTTGCCAATTTGCAAAGAGCTGAGGTATACCCTCAGGATTGTTTTAAGTTGCATTTATGTTATTATTTGTGATTTAGAGAATTCTTTCACATAGTTGTTAAGTTTGCATTTTTCTGAGAATGTTAACTAATGTTATCTGTTGGGGGTATATCTTTTGGTTATATATACCCTTTTTTGTAAATCAGGGCAATATTTGCCTTTCTCTAATCTTGTGGTTCCTCTCCCATTTTCTCTGATCTTTTAAATTGAATTTTTTTGTTTGTTTTTTTGCTTTTTTGGAGGGCAATTGGGGTTAAGTAACTTGCCCAAGGTCACAGGGCTAGGTTTTTGTTTGTGTGTGTGTTAAGTGTCTGAGGCCGGATCCGAACTCGGGTCCTTCTGACTCCAGGGCCGACGCTCTACTCACTGCGCCACCTAGCCGCCCCATTAAATTGAATTTTTATTGGTATCATTTGTTTCTGTATTGCTTACATTTCCCTTTGTATCTCACCTAGCCCTTCCCAGAGAGCTATCCCTTATATAATAAAGAATAAAATAGATGGAAAAAATTTTAATAAAATTAACCAACTTATAGAACAAATCTTTATTATATACTCTATATAGTGCCATTTATTTTGCAGATCCTGTTCTTTTCCCATTTTGTGTGTATCAGGACAATATTTGCTATTATCTCAATGGGTAGTTCCTCTCCCATTTTATATAGACTTTCAGCTATCATTGACTAGGACTCAGCAATCACACTTGCTATCTCTCTCAGCCCCCAAGTAGGTGGTTCTTCCAGGCCAGATGACTTATATTCATAAAGGTAACTTGAAGGCAGAACAGGAGAACATTATCTGAGGGAACTGTATTGTAAGAAGCATTGTGAGCTTCTGGGAAAGGCTCGCTGCTTCTTGCTAGGCCATGGGAGGTTCTAGTCAAAGTTAGTCCTCCTCCTGGGTAAGTCACTTAACCACTCAGTATTGTGGGGTGATTATAGCTCCAGGAAAGGGACTGATCTAAAATTGATAGAGGGAATTTTCTTGCTAGGTTGCTTCTTGTAGGAGCAAAATCGCAGGCCAGTGCCAATCCCCAGCCCTTGATCCTCACAACAAGACTATAAAGCAGGTGTTGTCTTTATGATGAGGATGAGGTTGCAAGTTTATTAATTAATATGAAAATATTAGCCAAGGCCCCTAAATTCTGGCACTCAGGATGATAGACAGTTTTAGCTATGTTTCACTAACTAGTGTGTGGTCTGTGAAGACCTGATCATATTTGTAACATTTGCAAACCCTGAAGGGGGCCAGTGATGTTGTCGCCCTCAATTGATTGCATCAGTTGTGCAATTTGGGAGTTTTCAGGTAATAGGGATGATTCACTCAGGCTCACTTGTAAGGCTGACTTTGAGTGGTAAATGTTTTTATGATACGGAGTTTGTATAAAGTGAGGTAATTAAGCCCTCCAGAAATAGTAAAAATGGAATATTTAAAACCCCCATACTTTGAGAAACAGTGCCCTTACATTCTGCCAGCTCCATGGCTTCCTCACATTCCCTGTGAGGGCTGGTCCCCAAGTGAGCAGGTATCTTGTTTGCTGTTTCAGATACCACTGACATTCCAAGATGTGGCTGTGGACTTCACCTGGGAGGAATGGAGACTCTTGGAACCTTCTCAGAAGGAGATGTATTGGGATGTGATGCTGGAGAACTATGAGAATTTTGTCTCCCTTGGTAAGGTCTGCTCTTCCCCAGCCAGATTATCAGGTTCCCTGGGGTTGTCTTTGCATTTCCTCTTGGCTGACTGATGCCTGAAGTGCTTCCCTTCTCATGGAGGGATAATGTCCAGAATGCATGTGATGGGAAGTGATTTCACAGTTGTTTAGTACCCAGGGTCACTGGTGTTTCTGCTCTATTTACTTAAATGGAAGGTATTTGTGTTGTACGATGGGAAAGCAGTAGTTTTACTGGGTTTCTCCTAAGGTTGTACTTCATTTGGGTCAAAGAGCGTTTGCCAGAAACCCAGTGTAGATGCCTGAAAACACAAAAGGTTTGTTATCTTCCTAGGAACAAATGAGATGAAGTCATTTCCTCTGGGCCAGTGACCCATCCTTTGTGCTTTGTGGGAGGACATGCTCTGGTCTGGGTCATGGCAGCATGCTTTCAATTATCTAATGAGCCAGAGGGTAAGATTGAATTCTGGATTTTCTCTCTGATCTATGCATTTTATAATTTATTTTCTAATAAGGAGGCCTTCCCATTTCCATACCAGATGTGATTTCCCAGATGGAAAGAATAGAAGCCCCATGGATTGCAGATGGAGGAGTCCTGATTAGCACTTTCCTAGGTGAGTGCATGAAAAATAAACAGATGGGAAACACAGTAAACATCATCCCAGCCAGTGAGTGAAGGGGTTGGAAAGGGAGCTTTTCTTAGGCCTTTTGAGAATGGCTGTATCATAGTGTATGAGAGGAGTGAAGAAGGAAGAAAGATGTGTGATGATCTCACAGGGCAGTGAGTTTTCTGTTAAAGTGAAATGTTGACAGCATTGTTGGCTATGTGACAGTTTTTCAGTCAAGATAGTGAGGACTTTCCAAAACAACAGGTTTTCTCAGAAAGTAACCTGAGTATATGTAACATAGTATTAACACTAGTAGTACTTTGAGAGTTCAAAAGAACAGGTAATTAAGAATGAGTGATTTGATAAAGCTTTATTAAGAAATCGGTAAATATTCAGAGGACCAAGTTGGAAATTGATGAAGTAGAGAGGAAAAGAGGAGGCATTCTTGGCTGGGGAAGCATCATGTGAGAGGCAGGCCAGGCAAGAGAGATATTTATTTGACTGGAGCAGAAGATGCTTTGTGGGGTCCTTGTGCAACTTCCTTGAGGAATTGAATTATCCTATAGTTTAAGTGCATTGGAATGATACAGCTGTTTTGTTTTTAGCAGGGAGGTAGTATGATGAAATTAATGCTGTGAGAAAGTTAACTTCACATGGAGGAATGGGGGCTCTTGGAACTTTCTCAGAAGGACATATATTGGGATATGATGCTAGAGAACATAGTGTGAAAGGCTGATTAGAAGAGGGAAATGCTGCAAATACTTTTTGCTAATTACCTGGTTCCCTTCTAATTGTAGCTGTTATTTGTGCAAAAACGTATGTGATTAAAGTTGTCTGTTTTATCTTCTCTGATACTCTTGTTAATCCCTTGTTTGATCACGAACTCTTCTCTCATCCATATATAGGAAAAGTAAATTTATTCCTATGTCCTCATATTTGTTTAGAATATGACCTTTTATATTTAATTTATGTATCCATTTGTAACTTATCTTGGTGTAAAATGTTCTAACCCTAGTTTCTGCTCAGACTTCCTAGTTTTTCCAGCATAGCACTTTTGCCCCAAATAGTGAGCTTTTTACTCTAGCAGTTGAGGTATTTGGATCTACTAGGTTCATTTGATTCTGTATGTTGAATATCTTGTTTCACTCATTAGCTTCTCTTTTTTGTAACCAGTATCAAATAGTTTTGATGATTTGTGTTTTGTAGTATAGTTTGAGAACCAGTGTGGCTAGGCTCCCCATTCCCTGCCACATTTAAAAAATTTCCCTTTAGATTTTTGAGCTTTTGTTCCTGCAGATGAACTATATTATTATTTTTTCTAGCTCTTTAAAGTAATCTTATGGTAGTTTGACTGGTATGGTAAATACTTTATTACTAAGTGATTATTGGTTTGATAGGCTTTCCCCCGAATTTCTCTGGAGATTACCTTGTCGCTTATCAGTCTTTAGTTTACAAAATTAATCTGTTTCTTTTTTCTGAAGAGAGAGACTTTTCCCCAGCTATTATGAATCAGGATATTCTGATGATATTTATAAATGCTTTCAGTACCCTGGAATGTAATTCGTTGAATCTTGGGCAGCTAGTTACTCTGAAATAATATTTCCTTAATTATGTTGGGCTTCAGTTTCTTGGTAACAGTAATTATTCAACTTTTTTCAGGTTAATCATCATTGTCTTTGAAATAAAAGAATCTAGACTTAGAAAGCTTTGCTTTCTTCCACCACAGAGAATAATGGTTATTTACATGTTTGTGTTGCTTTCAGGTTCCCTTAATCAGAAGACAAGATGTGAAATCAACGAGCTGACTTTAAAGCAGGATATTTTTGTGAGAGAAATATTCCAAGGAATACTTACAAAGAATGGCCCCTGGCAAACTACTTTGGAAGAAACTTGGGCTCATGATGTTGAGTTAGATAGGCAGAAGGAAAAGCAAGAGATGAAGTCTAGGGAGAAAGAAATTACTAATGAATCTTCTAGTGAATGTACTCTATTTGGGAGAAAGCTTATCTTGAGGTCAGTTGTCGTTCCTCAACAGAGAGTTCTTGTAGGAGAAAGTCTCTATAAATGTGATACACTTGGAAAGAACTTAAAACAAGTTTTAGATCCATTTAAACATAAGAGAATTTCCATTGGGAAAAAACTTTGTAAGGATAGTAAATGCAGAAAGCCTTTCAATTACCAGCCAAATGTTATTCATTACCATAGAAAACACGCTCAAGGGAAACTCCGTAAGTGTAATGAATATAACATAAACTTCAGCAGCACTTCATGCCTTACTGTTCATCAAAGAAATCACAGTGGGGTAAAACTGTATAGGTGTGATGATTGTGGGAAAGCCTTCAGCAAAAAAGGAATCCTTAATAAACATAAGATAATTCATACTAAAGAGAGACAATTGAAATGCAATACATGTGGGAGAACCTTCAGATACTACTCATGTCTTATGAGACATCAGAGAATGCATGCTAATGAGAAACCCTACAAATGCAATGAATGTGGGAAATGCTTTAGACAGAGGGGAATCCTTAAGACACATCAAATAAGTCATACTAGAGAAAACCATTTGGAATGTAATCTATGTGGGAAAGGCTTCAGATACCGTGCTTCACTTAGGGTGCACAAGAAACTGCATAGTGGAGAAAAACCTTACATATGTAATGAATGTGGGAAAGCCTTTAGCCTCAAGGGAAACCTTAAAAGTCATGAGAGAATCCATACAGGTGAGATGTCTTTTGAATGTAATGAATGTGGAAGGGCATTTATCCTGAGGAGGGCTCTCAATAGACATAAGAGAGTTCATAGTGCAGAGAAACCATATATATGTAATGAATGTGGGAAAGCCTTCAGGTGGTGTACAAACCTTAAAACACATAAGAGGACTCATACTGGAGAGAAACCCTATAAATGTGATGAATGTGGGAAAGCATATACTGATCATCAAAGTTTAATTCGTCATCAACTATTTCATGCTGGAGATAAAACTTTTCAATGTGATGAATGTGGCAAAGTCTTTACCCACAAGGCAAACCTTAAACGCCATAAGAGATCTCATTCTGGAGAAAAACCCTACATATGTAATCAATGTGGGAAAGCTTTTATTGCAATGGAAAACCTTAAAAGACATATGAGAATTCATACTGGAGAGAAACCCTATAAATGCAATGATTGTGGGAAAGCCTTCACCAGTCATCAAAGCCTAAATAATCACCAGGTATTTCATACAGGAAAAAAAACCTTTCAGTGCAATGAATGTGATAAAGCCTTTACCACGAGAGCAAACCTTATTATACATAAGAGAGTTCATACTGGAGAGAAACCTTATGTCTGTAATGAATGTGGAAAATCATTCAGTGTGAAGAGATCCCTAACACTACATAAAATTACTCATACTGGAGAGAAACCCTTTGAATGTAATGAATGTGGGAAAGCCTTTCGACAGAAGGGAAGCCTTAAGAGACATAAAAGAATTCACACGGGAGAGAAACCCTATAAATGTAATGATTGTGGGAAAGCCTTCACCAATCAAGAAAGCCTAACTTACCATCATAATCGGGAGAGACCCTTTCAGTGTAGTAAATGTGGGAAAGCTTTCATCCGGAAGGGAAAACTTAATAAAGATGCAATAACAGATACAGAAACTAAACTCAATATCTGTTATAAATGTGAAAGAGCCTTTAACCAGAAGGGAAATCTTAACACACATAAAATAACTATAGAGAAACATTCTGAACATTTTAGTGGGTCTTAGGAGGAAGATGAGCCTTAAAATCTCATTCTGCCACATAGCTCCAGTGGGAGTTTGGGAGCCATTATGTAAGAAATGCTCAAACAGGAAAAGGCTAATGATCAGGCTTATAACAGGAGCTATCTAACCCTAAGCCATATAGTTAACTGCTACCATGGACTTGAAATCATCAGACTCCAGGATTCAAAAGACAAAACAAGCCTGGGGGAATTCAAGTGACTTTTGTTCCCCAGATGGTTGTGGTGTGTTATAATCCCAAGCCGTGTGCTACAAGGGCATCAACTTGGCCTTTTCAGGGAAGGGCTTCTGAACGCTGCTCTCCAGGAGATGGGAAGAGGATAGGAGGTAGCCTTTAGCGACTGAAGTTCAGAGTGCACCTCTGTTGCCCTAAGGTGTCAGAGACAACACAGCCCAGGCTTGAAATGATAGCCAGTGGAGGCGGTGTGGTGCATGGCGGAGGGCAGACTTCACCCAGCAGAGAACTATTTGGTTTAAATTACCAAAGAACGTTAGCCATTCTAGAATACCGGAGATGTGAGTCGCTCTGGCCTCATGTGAGACATGTCCACGTGTATTTCCCTTAACGTGTTCCCTAGCCAAATATTCGCTACACGTAACTTTTATGTATTTCTTGGTCATATGTGTGGATACAGTGGTGGGTCTATGCTGAGGAAAACCTGAGTTCATATCTGGCTTCAGACACTAGTGGTATGACCCTGGCATTGCTTACCTTCTGTCTGCCTCAGCTGCCTCATCTGTAAAATGCAGATAATAACTGCACCTCCCTCCCAGGATTGTGGTGAGGATCAAATGAGATCATAACTGTAAAGTTTTTAGTACAGTGCCTGGCACATAGTAAATACTATATAAATGTTATTATTATTTATTATTGTTGTTGTTATATGTTCTCTCCTTGTGTGTTCTTGCCAACTGCAACAGTGGTAACCTGTGGGAAAATGTGCCCCAGGTGTACATGGGGGCATCATTGCATTATTTACCATGCTATTTGATTAAATATTTTTTTTAAAATGTGTCTTCGGACTTAAATGATAAACATGAACAGTTTGGGGGCATATGAGTGATATTTTTGATAGAATACTGATTTCCAGGGTCCTTAGGATAAGGTTTTGTGGGGGCCTATATTAAAGCAAATAGGGAATGTATTAGAAGAAATCATCCTGACTGTAGAGTTGTTTAGAAGGGTATTAGCCGGGGGCGGCTAGGTGGCGCAGTGAGTAGAGCTTCGGCCCTGGAGTCAGAAGGACCTGAGTTCGGATCCGCCCTCTGACACTTAATGCACACACAAACTAAAACCTAGCCGTGTGACCTTGGGCAAGTTACTTAACCCCAATTGCCCTCCAAAAAAAGTGTATTAGACTGCCTCCAGGAGCTTAGTGGGTTACTCACAGCCTAGAGTTTTAAGTGGTAGTTGAATAATTACCTATCTGATATTCCCATTCAGGTATAAGTTGGACCTTCCTAACTTGTGTAAAATAAAATATTTATATCTTGAAATACTTGTAACTTGGATTAAGTGAGATAACATCTGTAAAAAAAACAAAACTGCATAGTGTCTGACACAAAGGAGACACTGACTTGGTTTAATCATTGATTAGTACATTGTAAACAAAGTTGCTGCTTTAATACCAATATCTGGATGAGGGCGACAGCTTTCCCTTGACAACAAAATTTCACACAAAAACCCAAGCTGAAAAGAAAATGTCTTATTAAAAATAATTGGATACACCAAATGGTTATGTGGGGGTATCTAATGTTCCTGGTACCAGCCCTTTATAAGTCAATCTTTAAAATTAGAAATGAGAGGGGAGGGGGTATTCAGTGGGATAGCTGTTTTGGAGTGGTGGGTAGGGGAAAGACGGGGAGAAAATTTGTAACTCAAAAAATCTTGTGGAAATGAATGTTGTAAACTAAAAATAAATGTTACATTTATTTTTTTTAAAATTGGAACTAGGGGGCGGAGCCAAGATGGCGGAGTAGAAACAGCTCGTCCAAGCCTCTCTGCCCCCAGATTCCCCACAAACTATGTAAAAAAGGAATCTGAACAACTTCTGGAGCCCCAGCACCCACAGAACGACACAGAGAAGCTAACCTCCCGCTGAGGACAGCCCAGCAGCCCTGCAGGAAGGACCAGCGCAGTGGTCTGGGAGCCGGCAGAGCGCAGGAGCCGAGCCGATCCCAGGTCCACGTGAGCCGAGGTTTTAGCTCCAGGGCGGCAGGGCCAGCAGCCAGCTGGAGGAACCCCAGAACACTAGAAGCTGTGGCGACCCCAGAATTATCAACATAGACATGCCTAGGACAAAGTAAGAGGTTAGTGTCCTATGGACTTTGGGACCTGTATTTGGGGAATGCGTCAGCTCCCTCCCCTGGGGGCTAGAAGCCGCTGAGGAGACATGCCATTTTGTAGTTTTCAGAGGCAGCTTGGGCTCCCAGCCTACAAATTGTGGGGAGATCCAGCGATCAGTCTTGGGGGTAATCACTCTTGCTTTAACCTCCCTGGATCTGGATTGTGATCTAGGGTGGAAGTTGTGGGTGGGTTTATAGCTTGCCAGAAACGGAAGTTGCTCCCCACACGTTCGGGACGAAAATTCCTCTAGCTGGCCTTAAAGCCATAGTGTGGCAACAAGCCCCAAAGTCAAGCAATTAAGTGGCAATATGCCAAGGCAAAGGAAACAGAAAAATGCAACCCTAGACTCCTATTTTGGGGGCATAGAGCGGGAAAAGGACTGTGAGGTCACAAGTCCTGCTCCAAAAGCCCCAGGGGAAAACATGAGTGGGTTGCAGGCCATAGAGGACCTTAAGAAGGACTTTAAAAATCAAATAAGAGAAGTGGAGGAAAAACTAGAAAGAGAAATGAGAAGGATGCAGGAAAAGTATGAAATGAGGGTCAACAGCCTGACTGAGGAAAACAACACCTTAAAAAATAGACTAACTCAAATGGCAAAGGAGGCCCAGAAGGGCAATGAGGAGAAGAATGCCTTAAAAAGTCGAATTTGCCAGATGGAAAAAGAATCTCAAAAGTTCACTGAGGAGATTCATTCCTTCAGAGTTAGACTGGAGCAAATGGAAGCTAGTGACTTTATGAGAAATCAAGATGCTGTTAAGCAGATCCAAACAAATGAAAGATTAGAAGGCAATGTGAAATATCTCATGGGAAAAACCACTGACCTGGAAAATAGATCCAGGAGAGACAATTTAAAAATTATTGGACTACCTGAAAGCCATGATCAAAGAAAGAACCTAGAAATCACCCTTCAAGAAATTCTCAAGGAAAATTGCCCTGATGTTTTAGATCCAGAGGGCAAAATAGAGGTTGAAAGAATCCACAGATCACCTCCTGAAAAAGATCCCAAAAAGAAAACTCCCAGGAATATTATAGCCAGGTTCTAGAATCCCCAGATCAAGGAGAAAATACTCCAAGCAGCCAGGAAGAAACAATTTCAATATTGTGGAAACACAATCAGAATAGCCCAGGACCTGGCAGCTTCTACACTGAGGGATCGAAGGGCATGGAATATGATATTCCAGAGGGCAAAAGAACTGGGAATGAACCCAAGGGTCACCTACCCAGCAAAACTGAGTATTTTGTTTCAGGGGAAAATATGGTCATCCAGTGGAATAGAGGACTTTCAAGCATTCTTGAGGAAAAAACCAGAATTGAATAGAAAATTTGACATCCAGACACAAGAAGGAAGAGATACCTGAGAAGGTAATCAGGGAAAAGAAATCAAAAGGAACTTATCAAAGTTGAACTATTTACATTCCTATATGGAAAAGCAATAACTGTGACTGATGATATCTTTCTCACTATGAAAATAATGGAAGGGGGTGTGGTCATATGAATACATATGTGAATGTGTGTGTATATGGTTACAGTTATATATGGATAGAGGCCATAGGTTGAATTTGTTGGGAAGGGAGAATACTCAAGGGATGAAATTATGAGGTGAGAGGAAAGTGGCAAGAGGAGATGGGGAGAGACAGGGTAGGGTAAACTATCCCATGTAGAAGAAGCAAGGGGAAGTGGTTGCAAAGGAGGGGGAGAATAAGGAAGGCTAAAAAGGCAAAACCACATTCACATTGAATTTGGTTCAGGGAGAAAATGACATAAATACTAAATGGGATATCTCAACCTGCAGCAGGATAGGGGGAAGGGGGATGAGAGGAGGGATGATGGATGAACGGGCATCCTTGGGGTGAGGGGAGGTTGGAAGTACCCACTATAGAAGAGGGACAGGATCATGTAGGGAATGGACCAGGTCGGGGGTGGGATGAGTGGGAGGGAATTATAAGCAGCCCTGTACAATATATCTACTATGATAATGTTTTGCATAGCTAGACATGTACAACATATACTGAATTACTTATCTCCCAAGAAGGAATGGGTGACAAGGGAGGAAGCAAATGGATCTGAAATTCGAGGTCATAACATTAAATGTTTCAAATATATATATATATAAATACTATTATTAATACTCTTTTGCCTATAATTGGGAGATAAGATGTGCAGGCATTGGGATACAAAGATTCATCTTCCTCTAATGGAAAAGTCGATGGGGGTATGGGAGAAGGTATGGGAGAGAGCAGATTGGAGGAAGCGATATCTTGTGGGACTGCTATTCTGGGGGGCTGGGTAGGGGAATAATGGGGAGAAAATGATTGTAACTCAAAATCTGGCGGAAATGAATGATGTAAAACAGAAGTTAATAAAACATTTGTTCAAAAAAAAAATTGGAACTAGGAACCTATGAGGAAAGAAAAACCTCACACCCACTTGAATTACTGCAGTATTGGAAGGTCCCTGAGGAGTCATTCAGGATGGTCACTGTAAGGCACTGGAGTTAGAATCAAGTGGAGATGGCATATTAACTTGAAAAAACGAATTAACATCAGTTATGTTGCATATTTATTTTTTCAAAACATTTACTAACTGTTTTCCTCTGGTGCTGGGGAAGGGGTCGCCCATTGACCCTTCTGCTCTGAGGTAAAGGAGAAAATGCATTTGGCACCCTCTGTTCTGGTTTTGCTTTTGTCTTCAGAACAACTATAGACACTATGGGGGGAAATGGTCTCTACTGCATAACAACAGTAAGGCAAAATATATACTGCAGTTCTTAGCAGCTCATAAAGTTAGTTTTAAATGATGCAGTTTCCACCTAAGAGCAGAGGGTAGTAAGCAAAATACCATACATGGGAAGGGAGGAGAGAGGAAAAGATCTATGTCTACATTTTCCTCTCAGTCATGCTCTATAAAAGGAAGACTAAATGAGGTGTGAGGTTGTTCAAAGTTGAGGTTGTACAATCTGCACCTTGCTTTGGTATTGATTTGCTTGAGTCATCAACACCCCTCTAATTGCTAAAATAAAGCTTTCCTTGATTTGATAGACTGGGAAATTTTGGCAAAGTGCCAGGAATTATCTATAAATTATTGAGTGAATTGAGAAGAGATGAATTTGATCAATTAGAGTGAGCATGGAGTGTTAGCTTAACCCCCTGAGAAGAAGCTGTCTGGGGAGGAGGGTAGAGAGATGTCTCAGATTCAGCTTGGAAAAGCCTCCTTCACTCCCCGAACCTCCACACCCACTTCCCTTGGTGGTAACATGTTATGCTGGGGATGCAGACAGTCTGGAGATGGTGAACACAATTCCTCCACTTTGAAATACAGATATACTTATTACTGTTGTCTTCCTCAAAGACTGATCCAAGATGTAAGAACATCTTGGAGATGCAGTTTCCTCATATATTCCACTAGAGACAACAAAGAGAAAGAAAATGGTTGAAAACAATAAGAAACCCAGTCTAAATGCAGTATGAGAAAAGCAAAGAAATAGAAGAATTTCTGTGGTCCACTTAATCAGCCTGAGGGTCAGAAGCAATAGAGACGGGAAAAGAAACTGTAAAATATCCCCAGAGACAGCCCTAAACGTAGAAACACTGGATGAGAGGAATTAAACTGAAATTATCGATGCTAATTAGTGGATAACCAGGAGAACCCCTTATTGGGAACTGTCTCCTCATGGAGCTATACAAATGTCTGTGCTCCTTGCTGGGTCCTATTAATGCTCCCCAGGGAATGGGGGTTTGAGTCAAAGGTGATTGGCCACTGAGAGAATGAAGTTATTAGGACACCACGTAGTTAATTGTGGGAATCGAGTGAACCACAGACTCCATCCTGTAACTCAGTTCTGGAGCTAGCCGAAGTCTACTCAATTATAGGTCTAGTCCAAATTCTGTCCTGTAAGAAAACCTTATTGCATTGTTTGAACCTAGCCTTTTGTGGCTGGGAAACTAAGGACATAGGTTATGCTGACCAGAAACCCAGTCAGGCCCAAAGACTGATGTCAGAAGTTTCCTCACAATTGTATATCTCAAGCAACTCATATGGTCCTGTTCTGATCAATCAGTTACTGTTTCCGTGTTTCTTTTAATTGTTTACAGACACTTGGGGGATGGAGAAGTGGGATACCTCCTTTTCTGATTTCAGAGAATTGTACCTGTTCATTCTCCCCGCTCCTAACTTCCTAATCTTTCCTCCAATGAGAAATCAGATGACCCTGTGTTGTATTGTTTCCTTTTAATTAATGGTCTTAGTTGATTAATTATTTTTTAGTGTATAAAGTTCTGTCTCCCCCTGTATTTGGGGTATAGCCCTAAGCTGAGGCTGGGCCTTGTGCTGCTTTGTTGGGCAACTGGCATGCATTGCTTAATAAACCAATATGCTTGGAAGATTGAGCATCACTGTTGGCATCACTGATTTTCTCAGTCATTTCGTCTTTCACCTGCCACACTGCTAAGAGAGGGGATGTGTGAGAGAGTCATAGTATGGCTACAAAACTGTGGAAGTAGCTCCATCTTCTTTCTCTTTGGGGTGTTTCCAGTACTTTCTCTCCTTTGGACTTCCATCTAGAAGGTCTGGGGACCCACTCCTTAGTGGAAAGGACAGCAATAAGGAATATGAAGAGATGGTAGAATGTTAGAACCTAGAGGAGCCTAAATTCTCCAACAAACACCAGAGTAAATTAATTGCACCAGATTAAAAAAAAATTGAGGGTAACTAGGTAGTGCATTGGGTAGAGCACTGGGCTTGGAATCAGGAAGACTCATCCTTATGAGTTCAAATTTCACCTAATACTAGCTGTGTGATCCTGGGTAAAGTCACTTAACCCTGCTTACCTCAGTTTCCTCATCTGTAAAATGAGCTATGGAAGGAAATGCAAACTACTCTAGTATCTTTGCCAAGAAAACCCCAAATGGGGTCATGAAGAGTCAGACACGACCCAAACAACTCAACAACAAAAATTAACAGAAACAGCTATAATCTCTTCCACCTAGTCTAGGACTATACAAAAAAGACTGCCGGAATCCTGTGGAAACCCTACATTAAGGTAAGCCAACGTAGGTGGAAGGCGTGCACAAAGCCACTGGAGAAATGCCCTAGCAGAGCTCAGATCAGGAGCAGTTCTGTAGCAATGGAAGTAAGGGAGAGAAAGAACTAGGTGACAGGACAGCCCCAGGACCCCATGACCATGGAAGAAAGTTGGTGCCCCATGAATTAGGCCAGTTTTTCTTTGATTGGCTCAGATGACTAATGGCAAAGGCTGTTGGCATCACTTACTGATCACCTGAGGACCAAAAAACTCCATTGTGTCCCAGGTCTCTGATTCTTGGACCACAAACGGCAGCACAGCTTCGCTCAGCTGAATCATCTTGGGGCGTCTCCAATGCATGTCCTTGTTGGATATTCTTCTCGTCCTACATCTAAATAATCCTTCTTTCGTTAACTATGGAACGGCCTGTCCATGTCTCATTTTGTTCCAATGTTGGATCTAAACTACCAGGAGACTGGTTGGAGTCAGGCCCGGCTTGGCCAAAGAGTTCTTGCAGAACGTGGTAGTACTGTGGTAGCTACATAGCTAGATAATGCTTATGGATATTATGAGTTCTGAGTGCTGGGCCTGGGGTCGGGAATACCTGGTTCAAATCTGACCTCAGATACTTTCTAGCTGTGTGACCCTGGGCAAGTCACTCAACTTCTGTATGCCTCAACTTTCTCATCTATAAAATGGGGATAATAATAGTACCTGCCTCCCAAGCTTGTTTCGAAGATCAAATGATATAATTGTAAAGTGCTTAACACAGTGGCTATTATTAATTATTATTATTATTCTTATCCACTATACTCAGGACCATGCAGAACCTGCCCACACCATCCAGGAGTACAAGATCAGAGTTTAACCAAAGGGCAAACCCTTAATCCACTGAGGCTAGCAATAGTCCCAAACCAAAGAACACACTAAATACTATGACAAAAGATCTGTAATTGGGTTGTACAACTTGTTGTCTGTCCTCTATTTTCAGATGACCAATGACATCACAGGGCGATGCCTTGGCTTGCCCATGAATTGGATTTAAGTGAGTTAGGATCGTACAAAGTGATCAGCCCCACTCTCTTTTCCAGAGCCATTGAAGTCCAGTGGCAAGACAAAAGTCAAGGTGAATGGTGATGGCCTGGGATGCAGACAATGACCTTGGCATCTTCAGGTTCTGCCGAACTCTAAGCCCCACAATGACTGCTTCAGTAGTCTTCACGGCTGTTGAATGAACTGACCCCATCTGTCCATTCACACGATTGGTATAGACACCCCTACCCTGCCCCCACAATCACCAGCGAGTTTGAGGCTGGCCAGTTCCTCTCAGCCTGGTCAGCCTGTCTGCCTGCAGAGACAGTGTTTACTGGGGTGTGGGGGCTGCTCACTCTACAGCTTTTTGGAGTCATAGGTTGGGTGACATGTGGACACCAGAGGTCATGTGAAATAAGTAGAAACATAGAGGGAGTAGGGGCTACGAGCTTCACTCAAACTTCATTTTCATCTAACTGGGTCAAAAAAAAGTAGAATATACATGCATAGGATTTGGTGTAAAAATACATTCAACTCAACAGAAATACAGATAAAAACAGGAAAAGGGGAAAGAACAATTAAGAAGGATAGTAGAGAGAGAGAGAGATTAGTTATAAGCAAAACCCTGAATTTGGAGAAGGAATAGTGAATAGAAAGTCAAAATTAAAAAATAACTTGAAATAAACGAGAGGAATATAGAGAAGAAAAATGTGAGAGAATAGAATGGAGGGAAATCAGCAATTAACTAGCATACACTCTGTGAATAGGATGAGCTCTTACATAAAATGGAAGTGTTTGGCAGAACTGATTAGAAAGTAGAATGCAGCTATATTTTGTTTACAAGAAACACACCTGAAACATAAAGATTCACTCAGAGTTAAAAATGAGAGATTAGAGCAAACTCCATTATGCCACAGGTGAGCATAGAAAAAGTAGCGGTAGCAATTATGATTTTATATAAGGCAACAGCAAAAATAGACATAATTAAAAGAGGGAAACTACATTTTGCATAAGGATAACATAGACAATAAATAGATTTCAATACTTAATCTCTACCCAGTGGCACAACTTCTAGATACTTAAAGGAAGAAAAACTACATTAATTACAAGGAGAAATAGACAACAAAATTATAATCATCAGGGACCTTAATTTACTCCTATCAGATCTATGTAAATTTATCAAAAAAAAAAAAAAAACGAGAAAGAACTTAAGAACTTGAATTAAATTTTTAAAAATTAGATATAATATTTCTCTGGCAATTAGTAAATAGAAAAAGAAAATGTACACATATTTTCTCAATTGTGCACAACACCTTCCAAAAACTAAACATGTTTTAGGACATAAAAACCTCACTAAGAAATGCAGGAAAAAATACACATACATATACATATACAGTATGTATGTATATCCTTTATTGAGCACAGTGCCATGAAATTATACTAAACATGTAGCCACTGGAAAAGGTATTAAACATTAACTGGAGACAAACCTAAAGAATTGTTGGGTTAAAGAACAAATCATAGAAATGAGCAATAATTTCAGTAGAGATAATGATAAGACAACAGATCAAAATTTGGAGGATGTAGCCAAAGTGGTTTGTAGGGTAAAATTTATATCTCAAAACTCTTTTATTAACAAAAAGAGAAAGCATAGATCAATGAATTGAGAACACAACTAAAAATACTAGAAAACTTATACATCTTTAAAAATTAAACCACAAATTGGAAATCCTCAAAAATTAAAGAATTTGTAAAATTGGAAAAATTAAAATTAATAAGTAAAACTAGAAACTGTTTTTTGGAGAAAGCACAATAAAATAGATAAATGATTAGCAATTTTATTAAAAAAGAAAAGGAAAACTAGTATAAAAAATTTAAAGGATAATTCATAATAAATGAAGAAACAAAATATCTTATTAGATACTTTTTTACCCAATTCTATGCTAACCCCCCCCCCCACAATTTAAGATGAAATCCATGAATATTTACAGAAATACTTTTACAAAAGTGTTTTACAAAAATATTTACAAAAAACTACTAAAATTAGCTACTGCCCCTTAGTATCCAAGTTTTTTTTTTTTTTTAAAGCAATTGGGGCTAAGTAACTTGCTCAAGGTTACACGGCTAGTCATTATTTATGTGTGGGTGCTCATTTAAGTATCCAAGCTTTTAACATGATAAAAATATGAGCTGTTGTGATATTTTACTTATATTAGATATAGAGCTAAGGGAATGAGGGGTGGATTTTCTTTTTAAGAGACTGGATCCTATTTGTTCAGTAGGTGATTACAACAAAATGGGAAGGCCAATGTTAAACTTAGCACAGCTGGTAAAGATAAAAGTATTTCTAGTAAAATTTGAGTTGGTAAAAACACAGAAGTAAGCACATTGAATGTGGGCAGTCATTTTGGTGCACTGGTTTTGACAAAGTCATGTCCATGAAAAGGACTTGTTGGAATGCTCCACACATGGAAAGGAAAGGGAAAATGAGATTCTTAGGCATACAAGTCTTCTGGATCAATTGGGATGATTGGTAGCTTAGATGCCTTGCTCAGTGGTGCCACCTGGTGGTAATAAATGCATCGTTTGCTATCCTACAGTGTAGGTTGAATTTTAAATATATGACCCTCTAGGTGAATTTTGTGATTCCCTCCCTGCCTTCCCCGAGTTGTGTAAAATAAATCTTTGGTAGTTTAGTATGGCAATGAATAAGTAATTTAGGCAATGTTGTCCTTTTATTAGACTGGCAAGCCTCTCCTAAAGCAATTAAAATTTCTCCATTCATTTAAGTCTACCTTTATTTATGTGGAAAGTTATATTTCCTAGTATCTATTTTGGTAGATAGGTTCTCCCAAATTTTATATATTCTATAGTTATTTGGATGGAATATCTCTTATATTGCTGAATATTGTTGGTAACACAAAAGCTAATGTTTTGTGGGTTTATTTCATATCTTGCAACTTTGATGAAATTATTGCTTCAACCGATTTTTCTAGTGGACACATTGGGATGTCTACATAAGCCATGATATTAACTTTAAGAAGTGATTGTTTTGTTTTCTTTTTTCCCATGTTTGTTTCCTGAATTTCTTTTTCTTGTATTGCTTTGGATAATATTCTTAGAAGTAAATGCCTAATCTTATTTGAAAAAAAAAAAACAACTCACTATCCTTTCTCCATTATATAATATTCTGGTTCTGGGTTTTAGACAAGTAATACCATCTTAAGGAAAGGATTATTTATTAAAATATTTTTAGTGTTTTTAATAAAAATGAGAATGGGATTTTGTGTTAAAATTATCTATTAATGGAATCATGTAGTTTTTATTATTAATATAGATTATGTTTATTATTTACCAGGTATTCCTATTATAAAACCCAACCAGTCATAATGAGCAATCTTTTAAAGATGTTGTAGCCTCTTTGGTAATAAGTTATTTAATATTTTTTGTGCCACTATCCATTGTCCTAAAGCAGTAGAATCAGACTCAAATAGAAATGGATTCCTGTGAGTCTCATACTGACTTAGAAGACCACAAATTAACATTATCTAGGTTGTATTGTATTTTTACTTATTTTGTTAAATATGTGCCAACTACATCTTAGTCTAGTTGGCTATACTGGGATGTTTTGCAGGCATTTTTCCCCTCTTCCCTAATTTTGTCCCTCTTTGGTTTCAATATCAAGACCATGCTTCTATCCTAGAAAAAATATGGAGGAATTCCGTTCCTGTTTCTGTGCAGAACTTACATAACATTGGAAACTGTTTGATGAATGTGATAGAATTTACTTGGACATTTATGTGGTCCTAGTCTTTATGTCTTCAGCAGTTCATTTTTGTTTTGTACAATTTCCTTCTCTGATACTGGACTATGTAAACAACCCATTTCTTGTTTTATTAATGTAGATACATATTTTTTGAAAATACCTATCAATTTCATCTATGTTATCAGTTTTGTTGGCATATAATTAGGCAAAAGTGTCTCACAATTTCTTTTATTTCATCTTCAATTGTTGTGAATCCTTTCCTGTTTGATACAATTTTTCTTTTCAGAAGATCACACTACCTGTCATTTAAAGACTGTGGGGATAAAAATTATCCAATCTACAGTAAGAATAACAAAGGCAGAGCTCAGAACCAATGGTACTTTATTAAAAGGTCCATTGTCTTCTCTAATAAAGTGGACCTCAGATTTTCCTCATGATCCCCTCCTTTCAGAGCCCTATTTTTTAAAAAAGCAATTGGGGTTAAGTAACTTGCCCAAGGTTACATGGCCAGTTATTTTTGTGTTGTTGTTAAGTATCTGAGGCCAGAACCAATCCTGGGTCCTCCCGACTCTGGGGTTGGTGCTCTTACTCACTGCGCCACCTAGCCACCCCAAGAGCCCTATTTATAGGGTTTGATAGCTAAACATTCTAGAACAATTATACCAGATACAGAATAATTCCATTGGTTGATGTATGACACATGGACTAAAATAAGCTAAACAACACAGTAGAGTCACAAGTTGGGTAAAGCAAGGAATATATCTACTGACTAGGTGGTCATAAGATGAGTGAAACATAGGGATCTCCACAGACTATGTGGTCTTAAGATGGTCATAAGATGGACAAGAGAGAATGGTCCAGATGTACAAAAATAACTTTGGGGGATTTTCAATGTAGTTGAGTCACCTCTGCCACGCTGGTTTGGTCACTATGACAAGGAAAAAAAAAGGATGGAGGACCTCAGCCAGCTTCCCATGGTTACACAAGTGATCCTACCATCTGCAGCTCACAGATCTGCAGCCAAATACACAGAACTTATAATTATATCACATTGATTGATACTGATTGGAATAGAGTAGGGGTCTTCAATGAATCAACTTCCTCCAAAAAAAGCTCATACTCATCAGTTCTATGGTTTGCTTGTTTTAATTTTTTTCTTCAAAATGCATTATTTCTTTGAGATTCTGGATTTCTATTTTGTTGTATGGTTGGTGGTGTAGAGGGCTATTTTTTTAAAAAAGTTACTGCTTTTCTCTTAGTTTTTTTTTTTTTAGTTGCATGTTCAGTTCACTGATTTGTTCTTTCTCTCTCTTGTTAATGAATGCACTTAGGGATATGGATTTTCCCATAAGGACCAATTTAGCTACATCTACAAATTTTTTTTGGCATGTTGTCTAATTGCCAATTTATTAGGCAAAAATTTCCAAGGTTTCTAGTACTTGTTCTTTAACTCACCAATTCTTTTTTTTTTAAGTGAAAGGTAAGTGTTTATTACAGTATAAAGAGGACAGTGTATATAGTGAGGCAGTCTGGAACTCTTCTATTCATGCACTATGTTGGTAACAAAGACTTGAATGTTAACACTGAAGATATTTACAGAGCTAAACTTTTTTTTTTACATACATCCATTTATCATGTGGTACAAGTTATTCATTAGAAATCATGTCCTATAAACTAAATACATTCTTATAGTTTACAATAAGCTTGTAGCAAATTATGTATCACCAAATAAGATGTTAGTTTTTTAATGCATAATACTTTAAAAATGTCACAATTCTGTGGCTTCTGAATATTTAATTACTTGATTCAAACAAGGGAATGGAACCAAAAAGATCACCAAGAGGCCTGTTTTAGGATTTTTTATATTCAATTTGTTCTACTTCCTTTTTTTTTTTTTTTGGAGGGCAATTGGGGTTAAGTAACTTGCCCAAGGTCACATAGCTAGGTTTTTGTTTGTTTGTATTAAGTGTCTGAGGCCGGATCTGAACTCAGGTCCTTCTGACTCCCGGGCCGATGCTCTACTCACTGCGCCACCTAGCCGCGCCTCTACTTTCACATCATCTCCAATTAGTTGATACACGTAAGTAACTGTGTCAATACAAATGAAGGAATGAAGTTTGTTTCCAGAGCATCATATGCTCCGGTGGCAGATCCTGGACTAATGTAGAATTTATTTTCACCTTCAAAGGCCTCAAATTTGTGTGTGTGTCCTGAAATGAGAATGTACACATCAAACTGCCTTTGTAGCAATGCTAAGCTAGCCATATTGCCCCATGGAATTACTTGATGTCCATGTATCAAACCAATTTTGAACTGCCCAACAGTCACCACCTTCTGCTCTGGATAATTCAGATTCTGAGAATCTGACAATGTGAACATCTCCAGCTAGAGTCTTTAGATAGTCATAACTTTCTTTGGTGCAAAGTTTTCCAGTGCAGAGAATGTGCTGAATTTTTCCAGGTACCAGCAGTTTTTTTTAATTTAGCTGGCAGACTATTGCATCGGTGGGGCATGTGCAGATCTCCTAATACTAACACCAGCATCCTGTCACCAGCCCCACTCCACCACAGCAGCTGTCTCCAACTCACCAATTATTTTTTTTTTGCTTTTTTTTTTTTTTTGGTGGGCTATTGGGGTTAAGTAACTTGCCCAAGGTCACATAGCTAGGTTTTTGTTTGTTTGTATTAAGTGTCTGAGGCCGGATCCGAACTCAGGTCCTTCTGACTCCAGGGCCAACGCTCTACTCACTGCGCCACCTAGACGCCCCTGAAACTCACCAATTCTTTAGGATTGTTTAGTCTCCAATTGATTTTAATTGTTTCTCCAAAGTCTATTTATTAAATATATATTTTATTGTATTGTGGTCAAGAATCTCAAAATAAACAATTAAAAAGAATGGAAAGGAATGAAAGCTAGCAGTGTAATATCTCAAAACTATACTTCAAAGCAGTAATTATAAAAAATACTCAATAAACAGTTAAATAGGGAGGTCAAAGGAATAGATTAGGTACTATGTACAAGGCAAATGAACAGAGTAGCATATTGTTTGATACAAAACATGCAAAATCTAGGGTAGACTCATGGACAAAAACTGGATGGCAAATTGACAGAAGTCAGAAATATAAAAATATCTTACACCATATTCAAAACTAAGCTCCAAATAGATATAACTTCTATATAAAAGGTCACATCAAGGAAAGACAGTGACCAAAGGACAGGGATCATAGAAGGCAAAACACATAATTCTGATTATATAAAATTAAAAAAACTTTTGCATAGACAAAACCAATATAGTTAAAATTACAAGGGAGATAATGGGCATGGGGGGTGGGGGGAAAGAGAAATCTGAAAAAAATTCTCTGATAAAGGTCTCATACTCCAAATACATAAAAAATTGATTCAAATATATATGAACAAAAATCATTTCCCAATACATAGTCAGAGACTATGAACAGACAGTTTTTAGAAAAATAAATCCAAGCCACAAAGCCCATATGAAAAAATATTCCAAATTATTCATTGAAACACCGAGGTTCCACCTCACAACCATCATAGTGGCAAAGTTGATAAAAAAGGAAAATGCACATTGTTCAAGAGACTTTGGAATACACCAGCTCATTGTTTGAGCTATGAACTGGTGTAGCCATTCTGGAAAGCAACTTGGAATGATTCCCAAAATGTCACTAGCTTGTGTTAGCCTTTTGACCCAGCAATACCACTATTAGGCCTGTTCTCCAAAGAAGGAAAAGAACTAGAAATTAAAGACATATCCATCAGTGGTAAATGGCTGAATGTGAAGGTAATGGAGTATTATTAAGGTAAAAGAAATGATAGCAAGGACCTAAAACAATCCCAAAGGACTCATGAAGATAAATGCCATCCACATCTAGAGAAAGAACTATGGAATCAGAATGCAGAGTAAACACGACTATTTTCTTTTTTGTTTTATTTTTTCTTTCTCATGGTCTGTCCTATTCATTGTAATTCTTCTATGCAATATAACGTGAAATTGTGTTTAATAGGAATGTATATATAGAGCCATATATTGTATTCTGTGTCTTGGGGAGGGAGAGAAACTTTAAAACTTATGGAAGTGAATGTTGAAAACTAAAAATAAATAAATAGTTTAAAAAAGAATTCATTTGTAAATTTTAAAAAAATGATAAAAATCATGGTTTCAAAGAAACCTGGGAAGACTGGTATAAATCAGTGAAGTGAACAGAACCAAAATAATTTATTCAATTAGAGGGATATGAAAAGCACAGTTTCCTCCCAAATAAAAGGGAAAAAGTAGACAAGAAATGGAAAAAAGAGAGTTATTAAAAGCATTTTAAAAATGCACAGAAGAGAATGGAAGGTCACATGGATTCACAGACAAGTTGAAGAACTTAGACAACTTACATGTTGAATTTATTATATTGTTTTTAAAAAAAGGCAAACTGTACATAATTGAGAGTATCATTTCTATGTATAATCCTCTATTTCTGGTCCACTGAATATATAGAAGCACTCAATTTATTCACTTCTAGTTAAGTTAAAAATTTTAAACAACCCAATAAGGATAAAAATGATAAATACACTACCCTCTTCTATATGCTTTAAAAAATGATAAATTTGTCACATTTGTGCCCCAGGTTTTGTGATCTGGCATATCAGAGTAAAAAGCAGATACTCATTGCAAATCCCATTAACTGACTCATATTATGCATTAACTTGGTGCAGATTACTTCTTCTAGGATTCCTGATTCTATTGTTGTTTTATGGTTCAAAAACCTATTTTTTCTCAGCCTTTTGCTGTTGGTATTACACTTGTTGGTTTCTTGCTTTTGAATGTATTGACTATGACATCATTTTCTTTCCTTCTTTTCTCTCTCTACACAGTCAAATGTTTGATGAGCTAAACTCTGAAAGTATTAGACTTTGCATAAAGGACACACTTTGTGTAACTACCTTTTTTTTTTTGGAGGGGGGAAGACAGGGCAATTGGGTTAAGTGACTTGCCCAAGGTCACGTAGGTAGTAAGTGTGTCAAGTATCTGAGGCTGGATTTGAACTCAGGTCCTCCTGACTCCAGGGCTGGTGCTCTATTCACTGCACCACCTAGCTTCTCCATGTGGCTAACTTTTAACATGATGAAAATGTTGGCTAATGTAAACTTAAGCTGTCTTTGAATTTTACTTAAAACTCAGATCTTCTAGAGCTAAGAGCTAGCATGGAGTGAATTTTCCTTTCAGGAGATAAAAGCCTATTTGTTCAGTAAAAAACATGTCCTTTAGGACAGGTCCTAAAGGTAAGGTGAAGAGAGTATAAAACTTAGCACATGGCAAAGAAGCTGACCCTGAGGTACTCCAGTGAAATTCAAGCTGAAAAAAGCCATGAGTGAGTAAGGTCAATGGGGGTCATCATTTTGGTCCACTTTTTTTGAAGAAGCCCTGACTCTGCTAAGGAAAAGGAAATAAGTTTCTTGAAAACTCCAAGTGGAAAGGAAATTCTCTAGGCATGTTTACACAGACCTTTGACTTGTTGGGGATAATCATGATGCTTCCCTTCCCGCTGTGACCTGGGGATCACACACATATCAGTCATTGCCGTATTCTACAAATCCCATCTTAAATGCACTACCTGACACAGCTTTCTCCTATCATTCCACAAATATTCAGTTCCATATTCATGACCAAGGAAGAGTCTGTAATGAAGAGATTTAAGTACAGGGCAAGATAAAGACAAACTGAGGTAAACCCTACTGTCTCATGTATGCTTTCATTTGATGTAGGATGCGTGGTATTTTCTATTTGAAAGAATGTCTTGCAGTCTTTGATCCATAACATTATTTTTTTAAATGTATTGATACAACACTTCATAAAAGTAGAACAAACCTCTTTACAAAAGTTTGTCAGTTGCTAACAAAAAGGACACAGTTAGGAGGTACAGTGGAAAGCGCTAGGCCTGGAGTCAGGAAAACTCATCTTCCTGAGTAAATCAGACCTCAGACACTTACTGTGTGACCCTGAGCAAGTCACTTAATCCCATTTGCCTCAGTTTCCTCCTCTGTACAATGACCTAGAGAAGGAAATGACAAGCCACTCTGGTCTCTCTGCCAAGAAAACCCCAAATGGGATCACAAAGAGTTGGACACAACTGAAATGACAACAACAAAACAGAAAGGAGGGCCTTTAATGGCATGGTACTAATATGACTACATTCCTCCAGTTTTCTATCTCTCCATGTTACTTTATATTACCATAATTTTTTTTCTATTTTTTTGCTGGCCACTTGTACTACTTCCTTTAGGGTCTTCCGTTTTCTGGAAGAATAAGATCTATTCTGGCCAAAACTTCAGGTTCATAATCAAATTCATGGGATTTAAAAACAGAAAAGTGACCTTGGTAGACATCTAGACCAACCTATAACAAAAATGAATTGCCAACTTGACTCTTGGTTGAAATTTGCATCCTGGGGGGTCCCCTCCAGTACTAACTCATGACTAGGGTATTTTTAGGCCCAGTCTACAGAATCTCTTACTAGCCTTTCTTCCAATTACAGGCAATTAACTACTTTCCCTCTTAAGTCTTCTATCTCCATGTTAGGTTTAACCCATTCTCCCAATTTTCCCACCCCATTTTGCTTCTACCATGTATTGTCTTTGCCCTTAGGGCTTTCCCACTTGAGTATTTTCCTAGTCTAACTATTCAGTCAACTAAAAGAATCTAATTTGGGAAAGACCTCACAGGTTATGTAGTTTAATTATTGTATCTACATAGGATTACCCTACGTGATACAGCAAATGACACAATGGACCTGGAGTCAGGAAGACCTGAGTTCAACTCCTGGGATACTTGCAAGTTGTCATCCTGGGCAAGTCACTTGAGCTCTGTCTGCCTCAGTCTCCTCATCTGCAAAATAGAGATAATAAAAGCACCTACATCCCCAGGTTGTGAGCATAAAATGACATATTTGTAAAGTGCTTTGAAAACCTTAAAGCTATAATTAAGTGGCATCTTTTATTACTAGCTAACTATGATCATCCATCTACCACTTAGGTCTACTAATATTGGGGAAATCATTAACTCCTGAAGTAATCTACTCTACCTTTGGATATGTCTATTGTCGTGATGCTTTCCCCTAATATGTCTCCTTCAATGTGAGCTAATGGAAAATCTACTCCAGATTTGAATTTATCCATGGATGAGTGCTCACTCAAAAACATAGCTCACATGTCCCAACAAGTGTTTACTTTTATCAGACATACATATGGCACACTAATTCAAAACAAAAGGTATTTAATCAAACAGCATAGCAAACAAAGCAACAAAATGCACACTCCCCCCCCCCCCCCCCCGTCACCATGCACACATGGGGTATATATCCCACAGGTTACAATATCATTTACAAAGAACATTCACAGAGTACTTACATGAGCTGGGAAAACAAATGGAAGACAAATACAATGGAATGAGTTAAGGGAAACAAGTCAGGTAACTGATGGCACTTGTGTGGCTGGGGCAATGCATCTCCAAATTGAAAAATGCTGACATCTTCTGGTAATTATCCCACTCCAACTCCTTTGTGTTGCCTCTGAGCTATACTGTTCAGGGCTTCTAGCATTAAGGGCTACCCATCAGCTCTCTGTTCTTAACTGAAGTACACGGTTTAGAAGGCCTTAACTTATAAAGGGCAGGCTAATAATCTTAGTGCACAGCTTCTAAATATTATATACGTGACATTCATCTGGACAACTAACAAAATCCAACAAAAAATGCCTCCATGTCAAATCTTTTCTTTTGAATTCAGTTGTCTGATGTCGACTTTAAGCCCATAGTACTAGTCATGACCTGACTTTGAATTAGATCATTTCTCTTATATTCCATTATATAACTGATCATGAGCCTGTGTCCTCAAAAAGCATTATCTTAGGGGCGGCTAGGTGGCGCAGTGAATAGAGAGCCGGCCCTGGAGTCAGAAGGACCTGAGTTTGGAGCCGGCCTCTGACACTTAATCCACACAAACAAAAACCTAGCCTTGTAACCTTGGGCAAGTTACTTAACCCCAATTGCCCTAAAGGGGTGGCTAGGTGGCGCAGTAAGAGTGCCGGCCTCGGAGTTGGGATGACCCAAGATCAAATCCGGCCTCAGAAAATGAGCACCCACACATAAATAATGACTAGCCACGTAACCTTGAGCAAGTTACTTAACCCCAATTGCTTTAAAAAAAAAAAAAAAAAGCATTATCTTAAACAATGCCTCTTAAGCTCCCATATTTAGGCTGGGGCTTTAGGTCCATCTGAGATCCTCTATGAGTAGCATGTAACTGAAACTGGGGGCTAAAACAAGACCTAGTTGAAATATGTAGGTTCTAGAATCCTGTCTTTATTATTATGCCTAATTGCTGCTTTCCAGTTAAAACTAAAGCTTTCCAGGCCTCCTTATAATGAACTGAAAACTGCCTCTTTACAACTTCTACTCTTATCCATCTTTCTAGGTTCAAGTAGAGTAAATTAACCCATTTTCTACATGAATTCATCTTGGCTTTCTCCCCACGTCCCTGAATAGTTTCCTAAGAAGATATATTAGATTCTCAGAACTCTGCTCTCCTCCCATTTGACTCATGCTGAGGTTACTGTGTCCATCAGTTATCTTGAAAGGGTTTTTCTCTGAATGAACACATTTATGGATGAATATCCATTCAATATCCATGGATATAGAGTTATTATACTTTTTCTAAAGGCCTTCCCAGTTTCCTTAAATTTAAAAAGGATTTTTCTCTAGTACAAATTTTCTAATGTGGGCTGGACCCAAACATCTTCCTACATTGTTTATATTCAAAGGGGAGGGGATGTGTCTATGAATTTCATTATGTACAATAAAGTTTGGACATGACATTTGTTTCCATTAAAAATTCTGATGATCTTTAAGCACATTCATCACAATGGAATGGTTTCCCTTGAATAGAAAAGGAACTGAACCTTGAATTTTGATCACTTCTCCCATATTAATTAAATTAAAAAGGCACCTCACTCAGTGAATTCTCTTCCATGAATAATGATTTCCTTCTAGTGGAAAGCTTTCCAACACTCAGTATACTTTCTCATCAGTATGAAAGACTGATGGTAATTTAGATTTGATAGTTGAAGGCTTTCACATTAATTCATTTATATAGATTCTTTCCAATATGGATTCTTTTATGTATTTTATGGCTTCCTAGAATTAAGTAATTCAAATTGTTTCTCTCCAGTATGAGTTATTTTATGTGTATTAAGATTTCCTATCTGGTTAAAGGCTTTTCCACATTCATTACAGATGTAGAGTTTCATTCCCTTATGAGTTATCGAATGTCTATTAAGTTTTCCTTTCTGGATGAAGGTTTTCCCACATTCATTACACTGAAAGGGTCTCTCCCTGGTATGACAGACTTGATGGTAAGTTAAACTTTGTTGATTAGTAAAGGCTTTTCCACATTCATTACATTTATAGGGTTTCTCTCCAGTATGAATTCTCTTATGCCTTTTAAGACTTCCCTTCTGGCTGAAAGCTTTCCCACATTCATTACATTCAAAGGGTTTCTCTCCAGTATGAGTTATTTTATGCATAGTCAGAGTTCTTTTCACATTAAACGACTTACCACATTCATTACATACATAGGGTTTTTCTCCAGTATGAACTCTTTTATGTATATTAAGGTTTCCTTTTGTGGTAAAGGCTTTCTCACATTCATTACAGTGAAAGGTTTTCTCTCCTGTATGAAATATTTGATGATGAATTAGGCTTTGATGATTGGTAAATGCTTTTCCACATTCATTACATTTATAAGGTTTCTCTCCTGTATGAATTCTCATATGTCTTTTAAGGTTTCCCATTACAATAAAGGCCTTCCCACATTCATTACATATATAGGGTTTCTCTCCAGTATGAATTCTCTTATGTCGATTAAGGTTTGCTCTCTGGGTAAAAGCTTTCTCACATTCATTACACTGAAAGGTTTTCTCTCCAGTATGAAATATTTGATGATGAGTTAGGCTTTGATAATTGGTGAATGCTTTCCCACATTCATTACATACATAGGGTTTCTCTCCAGTATGAATTCTCTTATGTGATTTAAGACTTCCATTCCACCTGAAGGCTTTCCCACATTCATTGCATATATAGGGTTTCTCACCAGTATGAATTCTCTTGTGTTTGTTGAGATCTCTTCTCAGGATGAAAGCTTTCCCACATTCATTACATTCAAAAGGCATCTCACCTGTATGAAATCTCTTATGAGTTCTAAGGTTTCCCTTCAGACTAAAGGCTTTCCCACATTCATTACATATATGTGGTTTCTCTCCAGTATGAATTTTCTTATGTACCCTAAGGGACGCACGGTATCTGAAGCCTTTCCCACATACATTACATTCCAAGTGGTTTTCTCTAGTATGACTGATTTTATGTGTCTTAAGAATTCCTCTCTGGCTAAAGCCTTTCCCACATTCACTGCATTTATAGGGTTTCTCACCAGTATGAATTATTTGGTGTTGCTTAAGGGATGAATGGTATCTGAAGCCTCTCCCACAGGTACTACACTCAAACCGTTTCTCTCCAGTATGAATTAGTTTATGTGCATTAAGGCTCCCTTTCTTGCTGAAAGATTTGTTACATTCATTACATTTATGGGGTTTACCTCGAGGATGGGTTCTATGGTAATGAATAAGGTTTGACTGGTAACTGAAGGGCTTCCTGCATTTACTATACTTGAGTTTCTTCCCAATGGAGATTCTCTTAGGTTTAAGTGGGTCAAAGAACTGCTTTAAAGTCCTTCCAAGAGTACTGTATTTAGGAAGACTTTCTCCTACAAGGACTCTCTGTTGTGGAATAACAACTGACCCCAGGTTGAGCTTTCTTCCAAATAGATTACATTCATGAACATTACATTCATTAGGGATTGTTATCTCCTGAGACTGTGTTTCTTGGTTTTCTTTCTGCCTATCTAACCTGTCACCACAGTCCCAAGTTTCTCCCAATATGGAATGCCAGGACCCTTTCTTTATGAATCTTTCTTTAAACGGTTCTCCCATAAAAATATCGTGCTTCCCAGTAGTCTCCTTGGTTTCACATCTTGTCTTCTGACTAAGAGAATCTGAAAACAACAAAAACATGTCAATATCCATTTTCCTCCTATGCTTGGAACTTTAAGAACTTGGATCAATTAATTATATTCTAGATTGTGTCTTTTACTTAAAGGATGACGATAATTAATGAGGAAAAAGTAGAATAATCACTGTTACCAAGAAATTTAAGCCTAATGTGGTTAAGGAAATAGTAACAGTACAACTAGCTAGCTGCTCAGGAGTTAATTTAGTGATTGATACCTCTCAAGATGGTGTCTCTTGGTTTCCCTTCTGCCAATCTAACCTCATATCACAATCCCAAGTTTTTCCACAATGTGGAATACAAGGAACCTTCCTTTATGAGTCTCTCTATGTTCAGAAAGAAGAAATAGTTTGATTTTGGAAACTAGTGAGTTTCAAAATACAGGGGTAAATTTACCAAACCAATGATTCTTAATCATTAAAAAAAAAGTGTTGATTCCTACACTGTAGCATAAATTCAATAAGAAAAGATTATGCAAACCAACAACATATGTTATTTATAAGATGCATGGGATAGTGCATGAGGTGTTACTATAGGCATCAAGATAGCTAGATTTCAGCAACCTGTTTGGAAAAACTCATCTCTCAACATGCTTTTGAGGATTAAACAAATGTGGGTTAGTTGAGAATACAACTCATTAAATTTGTAGATGCTCAAATAACCTTCCCCCAAATCTTGAATATGGAGCTGTTGTGAACCTGAAATATGTTCTCTAGTTTTATGCCTTAGATCTGTGGATCTAACCTTGCCCCATTCACCATTTTTTTTATGAAACAACACACAGCACTCTCATTTACATAAGGAGAGGCATTCTATCTTGGTGGTTAGAGAGCCTGAAAGACCTTGCTTCAATTTCTCCTATGGCATATATTATCTAGGCAAGTCATTTAACCTCTGTGTTCTGTGAAATTCTCTCAGCCTAGTAGGAGCAGAGAAGGGGTCAAAATATATTGGTAAAGGTAGTTCCTTCACCTTATCCCTATTCAATAGTTTTATAAAAAGTTTTAATGAAATCATAGCATAATCAAATCTTACCAATATTGCTAATATGAAGGTACGTAAGATAACTAATATATTAGACAAATGAACCAGGATTTAAAAAAAAACCCAAGGAGATGGAAATATTGGCTAGAAAAACAACTTGTTATTTAATGACGAGAAATGCAAATTCCTATACTCAAGACATTGCTTATACAAATGCAGGATTGTAGAGAGACGATTGAGTAGTAGGTTCAAAAGGCCTGGGGTTTTTAGTTGACCCCAGGGTAAATATGGACCACCAATAGACATTACTCTTAAGGTATTCTTATGAACAAGGAGAGGTATAGGCCAGACAACAGAAAATTAAGGTAGACACATCACTGGTAGCTTGATGGGACCTAATGAGGAGTCATCATTATCTAGATATCAGCTTGGACAGAAGTTTCCTGAGGGATCTATCCTTGGCTGTGAATTTAACATTTTAATCAGTGACTTGGAAGAAGGCACAAAAGGCCGGTTTATCAAATTTGTGGATGACCAAAAATGGGAAGACTGCCTAATACTATGGAATATGGAGTTAGAATGACAAAAGGTCCTTACAGACTTGAATGCTGAGCTCAATATAATGAGTTTTAAGCTCATTATGGTTAAATATAAAGTCCTAAACTTTAATCACAAAACATCAAAAATACAAGTTAGGGGCGACTACGTGGCGCAGTGAATAGAGCGCCGGCCCTGGAGTCAGAAGGACCTGAGTTCAGATCTGGCCTCAGACACTTAACACACACAAACAAAAACCTAGCCGTGTGACCTTGGGCAAGTTACTTAACTCCAATTGCCCTCCAAAAAAAAAATACAAGTTAAAGGAGGAGGGACTCCCCCACTAGAGTTCATTAAAAAAAGACCCTGATGCTTTAATGGACTGGAGTGTAACATCAAAACATGTCAACAGTTTATCTTGAAAGACAAAGGACCTAATGTGATTTTAGGACAATTCAGGTGACAGTTCTGATCTGTTCTACCCCAACACATTAGCACATCAGCTAATGTGACCTTATGGGGCACAAACTGGCCTGGGGTCCCAGACAAGGGAAGTGATATTCTGACTCTACTCTTTCTGGTGCACACCGCATCTGGAGGGTTCACTTCTGTGTAGGAGAGGGCAGAATTCATCTAGAAGTATGTACCTGGGAGATGAAGAGGGTTACTGAAAGAAAAGAGTCAAAGAGATGGGAATAAGTATAAAAGTCAGAAAACAAGGAAGAATTAGCAGAAATGCTTAGGTTCACGGGGGCGGCTAGGTGGTGCAGTGAGTAGAGCGCTGGCCCTGGAGTCAGAAGGACCTGAGTTCGGATCCGGCCTCAGACACTTAACACACACAAACAAAAAACTAGTTACTTAACCCCAATTGCCCTCTAAAAAAAAAAAAAAAGGCAGAAATGCTTAGGTTCAGATCTGGGGCTTTCATCTCAAAACTGAGTTACTCAACTAGTCAACATTTCTACAGCTGTTTTCTCTTGCAATCTACTCCCTTGACAGATGTCTTATTTTTGTTCCCAAAACAAACTTCATCATAGCATTTCCCTTTACAACAATTGCCATTTCTTCCACTACCTCTACCCTATGACACAGTCAATTCCCCTGGGAAAGGAAAAGAACCCACAAGGCATCATTTGCTCCAGTCAAACTGTCACTGCTGCCTAGTGTATTTTTCATATGATTCTTCCCTATCAAAAATGCTTCCTCACTCTTCTCTCCACCTAATCAAATTCCAACTGTGTCTTCTGGGGGAAATAAAAAAATAGAGTTGTTTGGAGGTTTGATGGAAATGTCTGAAGATGTTCAGGCATCATGCAGTGTGGACTTGGCACCTTCTACAAGAAGAGACATGAGAGATAAGAGAGAATAGAAGGGAGATGAGAAGGATGGAAGAGAGTGGAGACAGGTAAAGAGGAACAGGAGGAAGAGTAGGGAAAAGGAGGAGAAAGATGAAGGAGATGAAAAAGGAAATAGAAAGGATTATGTACATTTTATATTTAAGAAAAGTAGTTCTGAAAAGAGGGATTAAAGCTGAAAGGAAAAGTTAAGCAGGAAGAGACAGGAAATGATGGGATCCAGAGTACAAGTAGAGGGGTTAGTATCAGAAAAAGAAAAACCTTTCTCAAAGAGATCGGAATGAGTGAAGAGAGGTCAGCAAAGTGATGTTTTAAGTGAAAGATGAGTTCATGGAAGAGTACTCAAGTGAAACAGAAATAGTGTTTTTCCAATGACCTAGAACAGCTATCTGTTCAGCACCAACAATGACCATTTGTCATGGTGCTTATGGTGTTTTCCATCTGTTTAATTCTTCACTCACTCATTCACTCACTCACCTAGGAAAGTGCTAATCAGGACTCCTCCCTCTGCCATCCATGGGGCTTCTATTCTTTCCATCTGGGAAGTCACATCTGGTAGGCAAACAGGAACATCTCCTTGTGTAGAAATAAATGGGAGAGTGCCAAGGTCAGAGATATAATCCAGGATGCATTCTTGCCCTCTTTCTCATTAGGGAATGAAGGACATGCCAGACAAGACCCAGATGGGAATTCAAAGGATTCCTGAAATATTCTCTATATTGGGTTCCCAGGAAGCATAGGGGATGGGTCACCAGCTCAAAGGCAATGACTTTATCCTCACATATTCTCTGCTAAAAGGATGCAAACTGTTCAAGTCTTCCAAGTATCCAAACTGGTTCTTTGGGGTAACTCAGTGAATCAAATGAACAGCCAGTAATAGAGGGATACAGCCTCAGGGGCAGCAAAATAAAACTACTGACTTCCCACTGTACAACACAAACACCTTTCCCTTAAGCAGAGGGAGCAGAAACACCAGTGACCCTGGGTACCAAACAAATCACTCCCCATCACATGCATTCTGGACATTATCCCTCCATGAAAAGGGAAGCACTTCAGGCATCAGTCAGCCAAGAAGAAATGCAAAGACAACCCCAGGGAACCTGATAATCTGGCTGGGGGAGAACAGACCTTACCAAGGGAGACAAAATTCTCATAGTTCTCCAGCATCACATCCCAATACAAGTCCTTCTGGGAAGGTTCCAAGAGTCTCCATTCCTCCCAGGTGAAGTCCACAGCCACATCTTGGAATGTCAGTGGTATCTGAAAGAGCAAACAAGACACCTGCTCACTTGGGGACCAGGCCTCACAGGGAATATAAGGAAGCCATGGAGTTGGCAAAATGTAAAGGCCCTGTTTCTCAAAGCACTAAGCAGAATTTTAATATTTCTGGAGAAATTATTTACTGGATACATCACTTTATACTAGCCTCAATATTGCAAAAAAATTTCCTGCTCAAAATCAGCCTTACCAATGCATTCCTACCGTAAGCCCAAAGTGAGTCATGCTTGTAAAACCCCTGCCCCCATCCAAGTCAGACCAGTTTTTCCTTAAATGGTATTGAAACCAACATGGAGAACTGGTTGGCCGAGGGAATGAAAAGCTCAGGCTGCTGACATCACCTGCTGGTCATTTGAGTACAAAATGATCTTGAGACAGTCCAGGCCTCTTCTCTGATGCTTGGCTACTGGAACTTACAGGCATGGTGCTCCCCTGAATCCTGGATGCTCACAGTTTCTGAACATTCTCCTCCCGCTAAGGCTAAGAAAATCTCCTTTCATTACAGCTGAAGGACCAAGGGGTGCCTCATTTTGGGTTAATATCAGACCTAAACCACTAGGTACTGGCCTGAAGCTGGCCCAGCCCACAGTACCCTGAAAACACGTCAGCTGGGAGCCAGGAGATGGACACAGGAACCCACCACACCCTTGCAAGGCTTACAAATGTACCAAGTATCATCACTTCTTGGTAGACCAGAGTCTGTTATTGGGCACCCAGCGGCTGACTGACTCATGCCCATATTTTGTCTAATGCCAAGCTCCAGAATACTACTTTCTTATGAACAGATTTACAACCTCTTTTCTCATCTGAGGATTCAGAGCTCCTATGGACAGGTCAAGGGCAGTGTAAACTTTGTCTCATCACAACCTCTCCGGACGTGCTTCCTTATTCATAAAAGGAAGCACCTGGACGCTCAATCAATGAACATTGGATAATACTGCTGTTAGCAAACAGACAACTACCAAGATTTACAATACTCTAACTACCAAATATTGCCAGCCATCACTCTTTTCTCTCGTTTCTCCTGTATGTTTTCTGGAACTGTACAGTACAGGGGATGCAAATGACAGTAATATGAGTGTTTGCATAACGTATCAAAACTTTAAAAAAAAAAAAACTGCTTCTGAGTATGTCTTGCTGTCTCTGCAGACTGAAAGGAATTAAGTTTGGGGCTTATTTAGCTCAATACTGGCTACACATTAGGTTGAACAAACCAATGATCAGTCCAAAGGGGCAGTCAGAATAAAGACATTAGCTAAGTAGAGCAGTGTAACAAATGACTGGACAGTATCTCTGACGACCCAGGCTCTGTCACAGGTGAGCTTGAGTAAGACGATTCATCAACCTGTCATCAACCTGAGGGGCCTCAGCTGCCTCATCTATTAAATTTGGGCATCAGACTATTCTTTCTAATTCTAAAGATCCCTAGACTCTCATCTGTCAGAATTACCAGTCTTCAATGGACAAAACCTGAGGTTCAGGCCCCTAGATGCAACTTGTCTGAAGACAAGGGAAAGAGAAGACCCCACACTTTTGAGAAAAAGGATGGCATTTCGGGAAAGGGAAAAAATCCTAACTCACCTGGGATCTGGCTGTCAGGAGCATAGAAGTCATGCCCTTTGTGCTTGGAGAATTCTTCTTTCTTGGGGAAGAGCAGAGCACTGAGAGGCCAGAACTGAAGGAGAAAGAAATCAGGAGGGAGACCAATGCTGCCTCATTGTTCCTCCACCTCCGAGGGGGTAAAGTCCTCTCTCCCCACATGCCCATCATTCTCACAGAGGGAGGACCACTTAGCTGGGCCTACTGTTTGTAGGAAAGACTAGAGAATGGTACATGAGTTAAAGCAGTCAATCAGAAATTCAGGCCGTGAACAAACCAGTGGCTTTGTCTTCTCACGACGATCTGTGCTGGTGAGAGACATTAAGATGTCTAGCCAAGGCCAAGAAGGGCAGGCTCTGAAGTGAGCCCAGCATCAGTCTTGTCTCTCCCCCTACTTCCCTTTTCTGTTCTTTGGCCCCACCAACCAATTATATGTTGACATATAATTGACATACAACCAACAGGTTATATGCCAATTATAGTGCTCAAAAAAAACCAAAGTATAGACCCCAAAGTACAGATCTGAAAGTAGGGATAACTGCCCAAGCAGCAACTACATTAAAAACCCCTTAAAATGAGAGGTTATTATTAACATAGGTAAAGATAGCATGTTTTCTGTGCAAAAAGGGAAAGCTGGGAAATACCACTTGAGTTGTTCTGGCAACCACTTTTTAGGTCAGGAGAATCTCAGCTTTCTTCCTATCTCCAGGTGGTTTTAAAACATGCCTTTTAAGGAAACTGTTTTGGATATATTAAGTGGGGTGTGTGTGTGTGGGGGGGGTGTCTCTTCCTCCCTTTCTAGTGGGCACTCTAATTTAATATATAATCACTCACTTGGAGAGGATTTTAATGAAAAGAATAGCAAATGAGCAGAAGCAGTTGACTCAAGCCTCTGTGGAAAACAAAAACTCATGCAAGAGCCTGCCTTCAAACTACTGCACAGAGTGGCCCTCATTCACCACGCTATTGGAAGTCATGGGAGTGGTGATTTCTTGGTGTCGTTCTAAGTGAACTCAAAAAAGACTGAAAAAAACAGGAGACGGGGCGGCTAGGTGGCGCAGTGAATAGAGCGTGGCCCTGGAGTCAGAAGGACCTGAGTTCGGAGCTGGCCTCAGACACTTAATCCACACAAACAAAAACCTAGCCGTATGACCTTGGGCAAGTTACTTAACCCCAATTGCCCTAAAGGGGCAGCTAGGTGGCACAGTAAGAGCCGGCCTCGGAGTTGGGACGACCCGAGATCAGATCCGGCCTCAGAAAATGAGCACCCACGCATAAATAATGACTAGCCCTGTAACCTTGAGCAAGTTACTTAACCCCAATTGCTTTAAAAAAAACAAACAGGAGAGGTGCCAAAGAACTAGGTAAGTGAAAAGGTTATCCTAGCTTTCAAAAAGGGAAAATAGTAGTCTATATATTACAGGCCAGTCAGCCTTTGATTCCTGGCAAAATTCTAGAGCCTGTCATTAAAGGGTCTAACATTTGACTATTCAAAACTATTAAGGACTAACTGCCATTCTACTAATTATTGAAAATTTAATGACTATTAAAAACTACTAGGAGAGACCTAGAAGAGGGAGCAGGGATCCTGGAGGGACAGTAAGGCCTCATCAAGAACAGGTTACATTAATCTCATTTCTCTGGGTAGGAGGATGACCAGACTGGGAGATCCAGCTAGAAGCACATCCCCCCTCTGCTCTATCATTTTGCAGGAGTCTCTGGCCATGTTACTCACCTCTCTCCTCCTCTCCTCTCCTCTCTAAGTTTTCATGACCCTCTTCTGTCCTGGTTCTCCCCCTGCCTGTCTGATTTCCCCTAGATCTTCATCTAGACCATGCCCACTGACCACAGGTGACCCCAATGTTCTGTGACCTCTGCTCATCTCCCTCCACAGGATCTGGCTGGGGGACCTCATTAACTCCCCTGAGGGAAAGATCATGTTTAAGCAGATGCTTCCTGGCTCTGTATACCCAGCCCTAGTCTCTCTCCTGAACTATAGACCCACACCATCCACTCACTGCCTTTTGAATATCTCAAATGCAACAGCTGTGTCTCAGGCACATCCAACTCAACCTGTCCTAGTCAGGACTTATTCTCTCCCCTGAGACCCTTTCCTAACCCCCAACTTTCCCCTTGCTGTCCTGGGCATCACCATCCTCCTGTTAGGCTGGGACCCTGAGGTCATTCTCAGCTCCTCCCTCTTACTCATTCCCCTCCCTCACCTCTCATCTGCTGGGAAATCTCATCATTTCTCTTCCCATTTCATCCATGCAGCCCCCTTCTCCATTCACACAGCCACTGTCCTAGTACCCTGGTCTCCCTGCTTCCAGCCTCTCTTCACTCCAATTCATCCTCCAGAGGAATTGTCCTAATGCCTGCTCTGACCTTCTAGGACCCAATAAGTCCTCTGGTATTTCTACCTGGTCCCTGCAGACCCTCCTAGGGTCCCTTTCCCTTTCCTGCTACTGCCCTCCCAGCACTGGACCCTCTGGCTACACTGGGCTCCCTGCTGTTCCTCTCCCACAACTCTTCAATTATGTGGGTCACCCCCCCAGACCTAGTAGCCTCTGCCTGGTCCTCCTGGCTTCTCCAGCTCCCCCCAAGACTCAAACCCCGCCTTCTGCAGGAGGCCTTTTCCTGTCCCTCTCTTCCCCCCTTTCCGGGGCCTCCCTGACATGACCTTTCACATCCTCTACAGGCATCTGCAGGTGAGTGTTTAATACCTTTGCTCTGCCTCCTTACAGATGTCTCCACCACTTTGCTAAGAGTAGACAAGGGGCAAAGCCACCCTGGGACCCTCCCCCGGGGCAATGAAATACAGTAGGAAACAAACAATGACAAAGCCAATGACAACGTTGGTTGGGCTCCTGAACCCCTGCTCCCAGCAAGAGTGTGGGGGTTGGGGGGTGGGCCCTGAGAGCTACACACTGCTACCCCACCCCAGCAGGGGGGCTCCTGCCTCTCCTAGGACCCCCGTCCGGCCTTGAGCCAAGCTTACAGGAGGCGCCTAATCAGTGCTGACTGATCAATTCCAGCCTCGGGCCAGGACCGACCCCCTTCTCCTCTCTCGGGGGCTCCCCTGTCACCTCTGCAAGAGGACCCCTAGCTCCTCTCCAGGGCCAGCTCCCCATCTGTTCTGGTGCCGGGTCTCGGGTTCGAATCCTGCCCCTTTTCCCCTTGTCCACTCCTGGCTGGCTCGTTCTATTCCAGCACACACTGGTTCTCTCTCTCTCTCTCTCACACACACACACACACACACACACACACACACACACACACACACACACACACACTTTCACACACATTTACACACGAGCGGGAGCGCTCATTCTCAGAAACTCCGTTTCCCGCGCGAGCGCTTATGCGCGTACACGCACTACAAAAACACGCGCACAGGCGCACCCACAGGCACGCACAACAAACACATCCAGATTTCTTCACACTTTCACCACAGCGCAAACTGAAACTCACTTTCACTCATGCACACTTTCCAGGCCGCAAGCCCGCCAAAATGCACCCTCCTCCCTTCTCCTCCCCTCACCCGCCAGCGGCGTGAAGGCTCGCCCAGTACTCGGGTCTCTGAAAATCGGGCCGCTTCCTCCTCTAAGTACGGCGCCTGCGCGGAATCTACCCGGAACTACAACTCCCAGAATGCCTCACGGCCCGGGGGCGGAGTAGTCCCAACTGGCTTGAGACCGAGGAGACCCAGGGCCGGGCTGGAGCGGTTTTCTCCAGATGGATGCTGGGAAATGGATGCGGGTCCACCTTTCATCGTCATTCCTAACTCTTCGAGAAACCGCCGGGAAGGGGCTCGCCCGAGGCTGCTTCTGTACGGGCCGCGTCCCAGGATCAGAGGCGTGGTTCCAGAACGGGGGGCGGGGCGGAGGCGCTGTAACGTCACTTATAAGGGAACATTGGGCGGGGGCGGGGATTCAGCAGACCAACCCCAAGCAGCGGCACGGAGAGGAGCATCCTGAGAAAGAGTCCCTGACCCAGCGGAGGCGTGCAGTGCGCAGGATTGGCTTGAAAGTGTTCTAGGGTGCATGAACCAGGGTGAAAAAAACCTGTCGTCCTGTTCTAGACCACGTAGAGAGAAACGATCCTTGAACCTTTAGCTCATGTTAGTCGATTTCATTCTTATAAAAAGAAATGTCCCCAAGTGAGTGGAAGGGTGGACAGAGCCACCTGCATCCTCCCTGGGGCACTGGGGGGAGGGGTCCTGTGTGTGTGTGTGTGTGTGTGTGTGTGTGTGTGTGTGAGTGAGAGAGAGAGAGAGAGAGAGAGAGAGAGAGAGAGAGAGAGAGAGACTCGTGTTTTTGAGTGGATGAAGTCCTTGTGTGCCTAACCCAACTTGTCTCTGGGACCCTCTGACTGTCAGTTCCAGGGTGAGTGGGAGTCTGCCTCGAAATACCCATGCTCAGTGTTTGTAGGATCGGTATCACTGATTCTGAGAAAGGAGTGCTGACAGGATAGAAGGAACAATGATAAAGGAGGTCAGAATGAAGAAGGCAAAGACAGATGCAAACCCAGGAACTCCTTGATATCTTTCCCTGCATAAGAGAATAAATTTTGGAATAGAAGGAACAGACCCAAGGCTAACGGGAAATTGAGGGCTAAGTTCTTGTGGAGTTCATGACACCAGGCTTCTCAAAGTACATTGGTGAATGTGACTGCTGAGCAGCTGATTTTTTTAAAATTTAGAACATAAAACATAAAACTTTATTTAATCAATACAATACGCTATACAAACAGATATTCAAAGATTAAAATGAGACAATTCATTTTGGTCATCCTTCGTTTTCTTTTCTTTTTTTGAATTTATTTACTTATTTACTTTTAGTTAACAGCATCCAGTTCCATAATCCCTTGAGTTCCAAATTTTCTCTCCTTCCCTCTCCTTCCCCCTCCCCCTCCCCATGACGGCTTGCAGTCGGATATAGGTTCTACAAATACCTTCTCATTAAACATTAGTCAAGTTGTAAAGAAGAATTATAACCAACGGAGTGAAAGAGAAAAAAGGAACAAAACAAAACAAAAAAGTGAGCAAGTAATTTGCTTCAATATGCATTCGGACTCTGTGATTCTTTCTCTGGATGTGGATAGCCCTTTCCATCATGAGTCATTTGGAATTGTCTTATAACATTGCATTGCTGAGAGGAGCCCAGTCTATCAAAGTTAGTCATCACTATACCATGTGTCTGTAATTGTGTACCATGTTCTTCTGGTTCTGCTCCCCTTACACAGCATCAGTTTATATAAGTCTCTCCAGATTATTGTGAAGTCTGTCTGCTCCTCATTTCTTATAGCACAATAGTATTCCATTATATTCATATACCACAACTTATTTAGCCATTCCCCAATTGATGGGCATTTCCTTGATTTCCAATTCTTTGCCACCACAAAAAGAGCTGCTATAAATATTTTTGTACATACAGGTCCTTTGCCCATTTGTATGATCTCTTAGGGATACAACCCTAGACGTGTATTGCTGGGTCAAAGGGTATGCACTTATTTATGGCCTTTTGGGCATAGTTCCAAATTGCTCTCCAGAATGGTTGAATCAGTTCACAACTCCACCAACAATGCAATAGTATTTCAGTTTTCCTACATCTCCTCCAGCATTTATCATTTTCCTGTTTTGTCACATTAGGCAATCTGACTGGTGAGATGTGGTACCTCAGAGTTGTTTCAATTTGCATTTCTCTAATCAATAGTGATTTAGAGCATTTTTTCATATGCTTGTAGATATCTTTAATTTTATCTTATGAGAACTGCCTGTTCATATCCTTTGACCATTTATCAATTGGGGAATGGCTTGTATTCTTATAAATTTGACTCAGTTCTCTGTATATTTCAGAAATGAGGCCTTTATCAGAGACATTGGTTGTAAAAATTATGAGCAGCTGATTTTTGAAAGACCATGAGGACAAGGAATTATTGCTGCCCAAATGATAGTCCTAATATTGTTTTCTAATCAAATTACTCTTTACTTTAAAAAATGAAATTCAAACTCATTGTACTGGTATTTGTAGGGCCTTCATAATCTGGTCCATATTTGCCTTTCAGCCTTACCTCATACCATTCTTCGTGTAACAACATTCTAATCACACTGGGTAGAAAGAGATGAAAATTTAGGCTTAATGTAAGAAAAAATTAGAGCTGGGAAACTGTACTGAACACACTTGGTGAAACTGTAAGTCTGTCTAGGTATCATTTTGAAAAGCAGAATTGTATCCAAAAAAGTAATTAATTATGTACGTTCTTTGACCCAGAGATAGTACTACTATTATGGAGTATTCAGAGAGAACCAGCATGTCTGCTGTGAAGGCTGTCAAGTCTTTTTCAGGGTTTCAGGGCTACTCATCCACCTTTGGTGTCCTGGGCTCTCACCCAGTTCTCACCTGTGACTCCAAGAAACCATAGTATATACAGACAGTGTCTATACCTCAGTAAAAACCATAAGATGGGCCAAACCAGGCTAATGGTAATCAAAAGGCCTCATACCTGTCCATGAGTTAGGAAGATGTCTACAGTAAGCACGTGAAGATTTCCCCCTTGGAATGGGCAGATAAGAACAATTTGTTCCCATGATCATAATAGTGATTGAAGTAGACATTGTAGAGTACTTAGAGTCTGCCTCACTTAAATCCAATTCACACATGAATCAAGAAGTCACCCTGTGATGTCATTGGTCCTCTTTGAAATGAAGGACAACCTCCCCCCCCCCACAAAAAAACCCTCCAAAAAACATTACTAGGCATATACTCTAAAGAGAGAAAAGAGGGAAAGGAACCATGGGGACAAAAATATTCATAGTTCTTTTGTAGTAGCAAAGAAGTAGAAACAAAAGGGATGCCCATTAACTGGGAAACGGCTGAACAAATTATGGTACATAAACGTAAAATTGAGAAAAAAAAGGACTGAGTTTCTCTGTCTTATCCAGGCTAGAAATATGGGGTCCAGGGAAGCTCTGATCTATTCTGTTTTCTAACCTGACCAGTTTCAGTCTTCCTTGGGCAACTTGGTGGCTTCCTGTGGGGATGGGGTTGGGTTCACCATATTGATAACTTAGTGCTTGTTTTACTGTGGCCCAGAACTCTAGTTCTAGGGATCTGTTAGCCTCAGCATGCTTGACTGGGATTATAGGTGTGCATCAATAGAATATTAATGTACCACAAGGAATTAGAAAATGTATGGATTCAGAGAAACCTGGGAAAACCTGTAAGCCCTTATGTGGAGGGAAGTGAGCAAAACCAGGATAACAAATTTATACAATGGCTGAAATGTGATAAAGAAAAACAACTTTGAAAGATTCAAGCCCTGATCAGGGATTGTATTGATCTAGGTCAACTCCAGAATACTCATGAACTTTGCATTTTCAGACACAACAGATATATGAATGTGTTTTGTGTGACTATGCCAACTGGTTCAAGGAGAATTTTGTAAAATAGTAGTGAAAGTTGGAGAGGAGAATTGTGGGAGGAGAGAGGAGCTATTTTTAAATGTAAAGAAAAGAGTATTGAGCCTCAAAGAGAAACAGACAAGAGGGGGCAGCTTTTGAAACTAAGGTGCAGACTATCCACGAATGTGTGACATAGAATATGTACATTGTAAACATACACCCTTCTTTTATGGCGTGCATATATGTGTGTATGTATCTATCTCCTAATGACATGGCTCTAGACAAAGAGCATCAGGATTGCGCAAGGTTCCGTCTGCCCTCCTTCCTCTCTCCCTCCCTCCTTCCTTCTCTCTCCTCCCTCCATCTTTCTCTCCCTTCCTCTCTCTCTCCCCCTCCTTTCCCTTCCCCCTTTTCTCCTCTGTCTCTCCTTTTGTCTCTGTCTCTTACGCCTAGACCTCTCCCAAACGCCCCTATCCCCTTCGAGGCCACCACCGCCGTGCAAGTCCCGAGCAGTCTCCACGCTGTCGGCTCCCTCCTAGCTCAGCATCTCTAACTTCCAGCTCGAGGCCATTTCCCAGAATCCTTCTCGAGATGGGCCCCGGAGCTCCCAAGGCTCCGCCCTACCTGGCCTGGTTGCGAAGCATGCTGGGAATTGTAGTTCCGGTCTGAATCTGCGCAGGCGTAGCTCGGATTCGGAAGCGGCCGTGTTTGGAACCTGGAGGACTTATTTGGGGGGGGCCTTCGCGGCTGGCGGGTGAGTGGGAGCGAGGTAGTAGGGGTGGGTAAGTGTTGGGACGCACGCGCGTGCCGAAGTATCCGAGTGTGTGTTCGCGCGCGTGCGAAAGTGCAAGTGTGTGCACCCAGGTACGAAACCGAGTTTCTGTAGGCGCTAGTGTGAAAGTGAGTGTGAGTGCATGAAAGTGTGTGAGTGTGTGTGTGTGTGTGTGTGTGTGTGTGTGTGTGTGTGTGTGTGTGTGTGTGTGTGTGTGTGTGTGTGTGTGTGTGAGAGAGAGACAGTGTGTGCTGGAACAGAAGGGTCAGGCCGGGAGTGGACAAGAGACAAGAGGAAGAGGGGGCGGGATTCGAACCTGAGACCTGGCCAGAACGGATGGGAGGGGGGCTGGCCCTGGAGAGGAGCCGAGGGTCCTCTTGCAGAGGTGACAAGGGAGCCCCCGAGAGAGGAGAAGGGGGTCGGTCCAGGCCCGAGGCCAAAATTGATCAGTCAGCCAGCACTGATTAGGCGCCTCCTGTGTGCTCTGCTCAGGGCTGGGAGGGGGTCCTAGGAGAGGCAGGAGCCCCCCTGCTGGGGTTGGGCGTGGGGGGGCAGCTTGTAGCTCTCAGCCCCCGCTGGGAGCAGGGGTTCGGGAGCCGCTGGAACCGGCGGATCTTGACTTTATCATTGTTTGTTTCCATGTACATTTCATTGCTCCGGGGCAGGGTGCCAGGGTGGCATTGCCGCTTGTCTACACTTACCAAAGTGGTGGAGACACCTGTAAGGAGGCAGAGCAAAGATATTAAACACCCACCTGCAGGTGACTGTACAGGATGTGAAAGGTCATGGGTGGGGGAGGCCCGGAGAAAGGGAGAGGGAAGGGAGGGGAGGGGTCAGGGAAAGATCATCTGCAGAAGGCAGGGTTTAAGCTGAGTCTTGCTGGGAGCTGGGGAAGCCAGGAGGACCAGGCAGAGGCTACCAGGTCTGAGGGGGTGGCCCATATAGTTGGGAGGTAGATGATTGTGGCAGAGGAACAGCAGGGAGCCCAGGGTAGCCAGTGCTGGTAGGGTGTAGCAGCAAGCACCCTAGCATGCGGTTCTTTGATCTGCTTTGCTAAAGGAAAGGAATTCAAAAAAGGGTTAACAATCTTACTTTAACTAATCAAACATATATAATTTACCTAGTTCAGGGGAAAAAGTCAGCACCCTGAACTTCAGAGAATACAAACAGAAATTACAACAGAAAATAGCTTCCAGCAGTCTGGCCATTACATCCATACCTAGTTAGTCACTAGAGAGAAAAGCACCAGCATCTGGGTTTTCAAAGATGGGGGCTCACCAGCTGCCCAGAGGCTCATCTGGCCAAGTCACACAACTCTCCCCAAATTGAGTCCCAAAGTAAAACATCACATCAGGGTATATATGGCCTTCTCTGGGGTCAGAGAACATCTTAATTCTCCTGACTCACTTGACTACAAAGTAACAAAAGTTCCTGAAAAACAAGCTTCCCACCACAGGCTCCAAGTGAGCACATTCTGCATATTAGGGGGCAGAGTATGTTTTCAAATCAGGGAAGGTCCTCAAGTTCAGTTTAGGCTTAATAAGGGGCAGGGAAGATCTTCAAATTTCTATTACCATTACAGAGGGCAGTAGCAAGAAAGGGGAAGGAGTCCTAGGAAGGTCTGCAGGGGCCAGGTTGAAATACCAGAAGACTTCCTGTTGGGACCTAGAGGTGGCAGGGAGCCATTGTTTATAGAGTAGGGGAGGGACCAGGTCAGAGCAGGCTTTAGGACAATCCCTCTGGAGGATGAGTAGAGGATGGATTGGCGTGAAGAGAGGCTGGAGGCAGGGAGACCAGGGTACTAGGACAGTGGCTATGTGAATGGAGAAGGGGCTGCATGGATGAAATGGGAAGATAAATGATGAGATTTCCCAACAGATGAGAGGTGGGGGAGGGGGATGAGTAAGAGGGAGGAGCTGAGAATGACCTCAGGGTCTCAGCCTAACAGGGAGGATGGTGATGCCCAGGACAACAAGGGGAAAGTTGGGGATTAGGAAGGGTCTCAGGGGAGAGAATAAGTCCTGACTAGGACAGGTTGAGTTGGATGTGCCTGAGACACAGCTGTTGCATTTGAGATATTCAAAAGGCAGTGAGTGGATGGTGTGGGTCTATAGTTCAGGAGAGAGACTAGGGCTGGGTATACAGAGCCAGGAAGCATCTGCTTAAACATGATCTTTCCCCCAGGGGAGTTAATGAGGTCCTCAAGCCAGATCCTGTGGAGGGAGATGAGCAGAGGGCACAGAACAGAGCCTTGGGGTCACCTGTGGTCAGTGGGCGTGGTCTGAATGAAGATCCAGAGAAGATCAGACAGGCAGGGGGAGAACCAGGACAGAAGAGGGTCATGAAAACTTAGAGAGGAGAGGAGAGGAGGAGAGAGGTGAGTAACATGGCCAGAGACTCCTGCAAAATGATAGAGCAGAGGGGGGATGTGCTTCTAGCTGGATCTCCCAGTCTGGTCATCCTCCTACCCAGAGAAATGAGATTAATCTAATATAACCTGTTCTTGATGAGGCCCTACTGCCCTTCCAGGATCCCTGTTCCCTATTCTAGGTCTCTCCTGGTAGTTTTTAATAGTCATTAAATTTTCAGTAATTAGTAGAATGCTAATTAGTCAATAATTATTAGCTATAACTAAATGAATAGTTTTAATAATGGGTATGATGGGAGTCATTAATAGCTTTGGATTATCATTAAAGTTAGACCCTTTAATGACAGGGTCTTGAATTTTTCCAGGAATGAAAGTCAAACTCACTGGCCCATAGTTTATAGATTCCTCTTTCTTTCCTTTTTTGAAAGCTGGGGATAACTTTTACCCTTGCCCAGTTTTTTGGCACCTCTCATGCTGTTTACACTCTTTTTGAGCTCCCTGAGAACGACTCCAAAGAAATCACCTCTCCCATGACTTTCAATAGCCTGGTGAATGAGGTCCACTCAGTGCAGCAGTTTGAAGGCAGGCCATTGGGTGAGTTTTTGTTTTCCAGAGGCTCGATCAGCTTGTTCTGCTTGTTTTATTTTTACTATTTTTGGCAGCACTTTGGTGGTTTGGGAATGACAGGCAGGATTGATCTCCCTCCTGACTTCTTTCTTCTTCTTCAGTTCTGGCTTCTCAGTGTTCTGCTCTTCTCCAAGAAAGAAGAATTAAGGAGGAGAAGGGAATGACTTCTGTCTTCCTAACAGCCAGATCCCAGGTGAGTTAGGATTCTCTCTCTCTCTTTATCTCCTTCTTCCTCTCCCTTTTCCGCTTCCCTTCCCTTTCTCTCCCCCCTTAGATGCCATCCCTTTTCTTGTCTTTTCTGCTATCTTCAATTAAGCTGCCTCTAGGGACCTGAATCTCATTTTTTGTAGATTTTGTTGATTTTGACTGATGATACAGGGGAAGGGGAAAGGGCACTAGGCTAAGAGCTGATCTCTCCTTTGAATATTCATTCAGTTGTTCAACCTGTAAAGGAGCAAATGCTAACCAAAGTTCTTTAAGGTGAAGAAGCCTGAAGCCTAGTTCATGTTCTCAGTCTTCCTGAGGCAACAGTTTTTAAAAATGGCTATATTTATGAATCTTGTCTTGATACAAAGCTCTGTATTACCCTCACTTGATTCTTTATGTAATTATATTCTGTTTATAATTCTAATTGTATAATTCCAGGAAACATATAAGTGAAACAAGATAAGTTTACGATTATGACTGCAACTACTTTGGTACATATTCTCATTACCTTACCTCTGAACTATTGAAATAGGCCACTGGTTCGTATACCTGCCCCAAATTATCCATCACTCATCTAAATGATCTTCCTAAATCCCAGGTCTAACCACATCAGCCCCCTACTCAGTAAACTCATGATTCCCCGTTACCTCCAGAATGAACTATAAAATCTTGTTTGGCATTCAGAGCCCTTCATATCCTAGCCTACTTTCCAGAGTTTTTGCCCCTTATATCCATAGCATGTGTTTTATGATCCAGTGAATTGGGCTTCCTTGCTGTTTCTTGAACGAGATTCTCCATTTGTGCTTGGAAGGCTTCTCCCTCCTAGATTCTTTGCGTCCCTTCATGTCCCAGCTAAAGTGACACCATCTACAGGAAGCCTTTTCTAACCCCTCTTAATTCTAGTGCCTTCCCTTCTTTGCTGTATATGGCTTGTTTATACTTAGTTCTTCATAGGCTGTCTCCTCCATTAGCCTGTGAGCTCTGTGATAGCCTGGAGTCTTTTGACTTTCTGTGCATCTCTCCCCAGGGCTTAGCATAGTATCTGGTACTTAGTAAACTCTTAATAAATATTTATTTACTGACTTTTTTTTTTTAAGCAATTGGGGTTAAGTAACTTGCTCAAGGTTACATGGCCAATCATTATTTATGCGTGGGTGCTCATTTTCTGAGGCCGGATTCGATCCTGCGCCATCCCAACTCTGAGGCCGGCGCTCTCACTGCGCCACCTAGCTGCCCCATATTTACTAACTCTTAATACATGCTACATCAGTAGTTATCTGTGTGTTGAAATGATGGACAGGTTATCCAATATAAATCTGTAGCAATGCTGTCCAGTGTTCATCATTTTAGAGGTGGAAAGGACATTCCCTGTCGTCTCTAGTTCAGGCTCCACATTTTATAGATGAAGGAGCACATCCAGAGAGTTTGTGATGTCACACAGGTAGTAATGATAATGGCTCTCCCACCACACAACCCTGACTTTCTACTAGCCAGGCTGTTGTTGATCTGATTTTTGTTGCCATTTAAAGTTGTTTTCATTCACTTAGCTGTTGTAATTGTCTATATTATTCTTTCATTATGCCCTGATCACTTTATATCATTTTTTACAGATCTTCTATTTGTCATTAACACATTCCTCAGTCTTTCAGGACAGAGTTTCAGGGTGGAGTGGGGGTGACTTTAAAAAAAACTACTGCTCCTGTATATGTATATATAAAAGCTCATGTGAGATTTTTCCTGTTGTCAATAAATAGTTTAGGATATAAAAGCTAATTAATTTTGGGAACAGCTAGATTGGGCAGAGCATATGAACAGTTTTGTGACTTTTCTTGTGGAATTCCAAAGTATTTTCTAATGTAGTTAGACATTACGAGATAGTCATTATGAGATATCTGCATCTCCAGAACTAGGGAATGTTTGCCTGTTTTTTCATACCCCCACAAACATTGGGATTTTTTGTCTTTGGCAATTTGATAGGTGTGAATAGAAATGACAGAGTTTGCATTTGTCTGGTTAACTCAGACTCCCAGCTTTTTGAGTTCAGTTTGATAAATTTGCCATATACCATCTCTAACTCTTTGCAGATAATCAACAGAAACGTTAAAATATCACAGGGTCAAACACTGATGTCTTGGGCACTTCACTGGACACGTCCTGGTAATTTATTGTTGAATCATCAACAATCACTGTGAATTAGGCCATCCAACAATTTTGAATCTATTTAGTTCTGTTGTCAAGTAGTTCACAATTCTCAATCTCCTTTAAATATATATCGAGACATTATATCAAAAGCTTTATTGAAACTCACCTTTCATGCACAAGGGACCCCATTCCTTCCTGCCTTCTTTAGCAGACTGTCCCCCAATCATCCCTCCTTTCTTATTATTTTTCAGTCACTCCTTCCCTGTCTACTGGTTGTTTCCTGCTGCCTACAAACAAGCCCCTGTCTATTTCATCCTTTAAAAAACACCCTGTTTGACATGTCCTTCCCTGCTAGCTATGGTCCTATATTGTGTTCCCTTTTAGGCTATCTTCTGTTATTGCCTTCAGTTTCTTTCCTTTCACTCTTCTTAACTCCCTTCATTCTGGCTGCCTACACTGGCAAAGGAAGGTTCCTCACCAGGGAGCTCCATAGAGGTGTAAAGATCAGGGCTGCAGCACTTAGTCCCATCCCTTGTTATTGCTACCCAGTGGATTGTTAATTTTATCCCCTTTTTACAGATGAGAAAGAGGTTGTAAATCTTTTAATAAGAAAGTATCATTCTGGAGCTTGACATTAGATGAAATATGGACGTGAGTCAATAGTCAGCTGATGGGTGACCAGCAACAGACTCTGGTCTACCAAGAGGTGATGAGATACATTTGTAAACCTTGAAGCCCCGTAAGGGTGTGATGGGTAGTTGTTACTGTTATCATCACTGGGTTCTCAGTTTCACCCTAATGTATTTTTGGGGTATTGTGGGCTGGGCCAGCCTCAGACCAGTGCCCTGGTAGTTTGTTTGGAAAGTTTGTACCAGCCATGCATCAGAGAGGAGGCCTGGATTTTCTCAAGTCAGTTTTGTATTCAGATGACCAAGAGGTTATGTCAATGGCCTGAGCCTTTCCTTCCCTGGACCAACCAATTCTCCAGGTTGGTCTCAATACCTTTAAAGAAAAAACTAGCCTGATTTGGATTGAGGCAGAGGTTAGGAAATTGCTCCTATGGCGGGGGGTTTGCAAGTATGACTCACTGTGGGAGCTCATTTGTAAGGCTGACTTTAAGCAGGAAACTTTTCTGCAATATTGAGTCTAGTACAAAGTAGTGTATCCAGTAAATAATTTCTCTAGAAATATTAAAATTCAGCTTAGTGCTTTGAGAAACAGGGCCTTTACATTTTGCCAACTCCATGGCTTCCTTATATTCCCTGTGAGGCCTGGTCCCCAAGTGAGCAGGAGTCTTGTTTGCTGTTTCAGATACCACTGACATTCCAAGATGTGGCTGTGGACTTCACCTGGGAGGAATGGAGACTCTTGGAACCTTCTCAGAAGGACTTGTATTGGGATGTGATGCTGGAGAACTATGAGAATTTTGTCTCCCTTGGTAAGGTCTGCTCTTCCCCAGCCAGATTATCAGGTTCCCTGGGGTTGTCTTTGCATTTCTTCTTGGCTGACTGATGCCTGAAGTGCTTCCCTTTTCATGGAGGGATAATGTCCAGAATGCATGTGATGGGGAGTGATTTGTTTGGTACCCAGGGTCACTGGTGTTTCTGCTCCCTCTGCTTAAGGGAAAGGTGTTTGTGTTGTACAGTGGGAAGTCAGTAGTTTTATTTTGCTGCCCCTGAGGCTGTATCCCTCTATTACTGGCTGTTCATTTGATTCACTGAGTTACCCCAAAGAACTAATGTAGATACTTGGAAGACTTGAACAGTTTGCATCCTCTTAGCAGAGAATATGTGAGGATAAAGTCATTTACTTTGAGCTGGTGACCCATCCCCTATGCTTCCTGGGAACCCAATATAGAGAATACTTCAGGAATCCTTTGAACTCCCATCTGGATCTTGTCTAGCATGTCCTTCATTCCCTAATGAGAAAGAGGGCAAGAATGCATCCTGGATTATATCTCTGACCTCAGCACTCTCCCATTTATTTCTACACAAGGAGGTGTTCCTGTTTGCCTACCAGATGTGACTTCCCAGATGGAAAGAATAGAAGCCCCATGGATGGCAGAGGGAGGAGTCCTGATTAGCACTTTCCTAGGTGAGTGAGTGAAGAATTAACAGATGGAAAACACCATAAGCACCATTGCAAATGGTCATTGTTGGTGTTGAACAGAGAGCTGTTCTAGGTCATTGGAAAAACACTATTTCTATTTCACTTGAGTACTCTCCGATGAGCTCATCTTTCACTTAAAACATCACTTTGCTGACGTTTCTTCACTCATTCGTAGTCTTTTGGAGGATGGTTTTTCTTCTTCTGATACTAACCCCTCTACTTCTGCTCTGTATCCCATAATTTCCTGCCCCTTCCTCTGTTTATTTTTTCTTTGCATCTTTAATCTCTCTTTAAATCTTTCTTTCTACTTTCAGATATGTCTAACTATACATGTTTATATATGTATATACAAATATGCACATATGTATATATGCACAAGTATAAGTTCAACTTGAATTTAAATTAAAATCTTTTTGTCAGTCTTATTACTTGTCTTAAATACCTTGGATTTTTTATCTTTCCTTTCTGTGTGAGACCCCATCACCACCACCCAAAATAATCATCTGCACTGTTTTGTTCTCCAATCTCCTTCTCCTACCCTCTTCCTATCTCTTCTCTCTTCTCCCCCTTTTCCTCCAATCTCTCCCTCCTTCCCACTGTCTCATCTTTCCCTCTGCTAGGAGCTGGCCATTCCATAGCATTATGAGCACCAAGAGTGGTCATATAATTTCATCTTTTTTACTTTATACTTTTATATATGTGTGTGTGTTTGTGTGTGTGTGTGTGTATACACACATATATTATATATATGTAATATACTTCAATACACTTTCTACCCCCTCCTCCAGTTTCCCACCTCCACTCCCATCTCTTTCCCATGAAGTGCTTCAATCTAGCTTCTGTCTCACCACTTTATGGAAAATGATCTAAGTTCTCCCTTTGATTTTGTGATAGTATCAATAGTTTATATACAAAGATCATTTTCTGCCTTAACATGTACTTCTCCAACCTGTGAGTCATGTAGCTGCATTTTATGGTTACAGCTGCTGAAACTCAGGGAAGATTTTTACTGTCCATGATTGCTTTCCTGTCCTATTGCCTGTCCTATGTTTGCCTAGTGGGATAGGTCAAAGAGGAAGATTTAGGCAGGGACTGGAGACTGGAAGACATTGAAAGGATTACCTGGGAGTCAGTAGATGACAGCCATGAGAATGAGAGACAGTGGTATAGCCAGAGTGAATGAACTACCAAAGGGGAGAAGCTCTTAAGAGATGGTGGTAGAGCAGTGATCTGAATTGGACAGTAGATTGAGAAATGGCAAGAGTGCTACGTGATGCACAAAACTCAGAATTGTGGATATAATTATGATGGTTTCAAATGCTGAATGTTGAATTCAAAGCCAAGGATAGATCCCTCAGGCACTCCTTTAGGAATTCTTAACAAGATAACATCTAGATATTAATGACTCCTTATTGGACCAATCATGCTACCTTCCTTTTCTATCTTCTTCATAAGAATAGCTTGAAGGTAACCTGAATCAGTGCTTACTGTTGGTCCATATTCAGCTTGGGGTCAACTAAAATTTCCAGGCCTTTTGAAGATGATTTACTGCTCAGCAACTATGTCTTTACAGCCCTATTTTCTACAGTTGGTATCTTGAGTGTAGGAATTCATGTTCATCCTTATTAAATTACACATTGTTTGTGCTTCCCATTTTTCTATCCCTTTGAGTTTTTTTATCTTGATTTATTCATGCAATATATTTGGTATGTCACATACACTTGTGTCATCAACAGTATTGGTAAGAGTACCCTCTTATTATTACATTAAATTTTTAGATAAAAATATTGAATCCCTGGGATACATGGAAGAAACTGCCTTTACCAATGCATATTGGCCCCTTCTCGGCTGCTTAGAGGTTTAAAGAATTTTCTGGAAAACTGAGAGGTTAAATGACTTTCCCAGACAGTATGTGTCAAGACTTAGGTTTCTTTTCTTTGTGTCAATAGCAATTTTAGTAAAAGTGCCATCTGGGAGTCATCAAAAGTGTTAACTATGTCTAGAGCCAGATCCACAGTTCTAAGGCATAAAAGCAGAGAAATGTACTGTAGTTTCACAAGAACTCCATGTTCTAGGCTTTTGGGGTAAGGTTGAGCACCTCAAAATCCCCTGAGTCATGCTCCCACCTCACCCACATTTGTTTTTGTCTTATTATCAAAGATGTCTTAAGAACCTTTTCTAAATGGGTTGCTGAAATCTAGGTGCTTTGATGCCTATAGCAACACCTCATGCACTGGCCCATTCATTTTATAAATACAGGAAGTGTAATTGGTTTGCATAATCTCTTATTGAATTTATGCTATGATTTAGGAATCAGCATTTTTTCCCCTAAGTGATTACAAATTATGGATTTGGTAGATTTTCTTTTATATTTTCCTGGCGACTATCTTGAAGCTTTTACTAGTTTCTAAAATTAAACTCTTTTTTTCCTTTCTGAACAGGTAGAAATTTTCCCAAGTATTACCAGTATTGAAATTCTGATGCTATCTACAAATGCTTTCAGTATTTTGTAATTAATTCAATTAACTCCCAGACAGCTTGTTGCTCTGTTACTATTTCCTCACCTGTTTTGGGTTTAAATTTCCTGGTAACAGTGATTGTTCTGCCTTTTTTCATATTGAAGGAAAAGATGTAGTCTAGAACATAAGCATAAATACCTTTACTTTGATCAGAGTTCTAATGTTCCTAGTTTGGAAGAAAGTAGATTTTGACATTTCTTTGTTATTTTCAGATTCTCCTTATCAGAAGACAAGAAGTGAAATCAAGGTGTCACCTGTAAAGCAGAATATTTTTATGGGACAGTCATTGAAAGAGAGATTCATGAAGGAAGGCCCCTGGCATTCCACATTGGGAGAAACTTGGGATTGTGAAGACAGGTTAGAAAGGCAGAAAGAAAACCAAGAAACACAGTCTCAGGAGGTAATATTCACTAATGAATCTGTTCATGAATGTAATCTATTTGGGAGAAAGCTCAACCTGGGGTCAGTTATTATTCCACAACAGAGAGTTCATATAGGAGAAAATCTTCCTAAATACAGTACCCTTGGAAAGAGTTTGAAGCAGTTTTTTGACCCACTTAAACCTAAGAGAGCCTCCATTGGGAAGAAACTCAAGTATAAGAAATGCAGGAAACCCTTCAGTTACCAGTCAGACCTTATTCTCTACCATAGACAACATCCTCGAGGAAAACCCCATAAATGTAATGAATGTAACAAATCCTTCAGCAAGAAAGAAAGCCTTAAAGCACATAAACTAATTCATACTGGAGAGAAACATTTTACATGTAATACCTGTGGGAGAGGCTTTAGATACCATTCATCCCTTAAACAACATCAGATCATTCATACTAGTGAGAAACCTTATAAATGCAATGAATGTGGGAAAGGCTTTAGCCGGAGGGGAATCCTTAAGACACATAAATTAAGTCATACTAGAGAAAAACACCTGAAATGTAATGTATGTGGGAAAGGCTTCAGGTACCCTACATCCCTTAGGGTACATAAGAAAATGCATACTGGAGAAAAACCACATATATGTAATGAATGTGGGAAAACTTTCATCCTGAAGGGAAACTTTATAAACCATAAGAGATTTCATTCAGGTGAGATGCCATTTGAATGTAATGAATGTGGAAAAGCCTTCTTGCTAAGGAGAGATTTTAATAAACACAAAAGAATTCACACTGGTGAGAAACCCTATATATGCAATGAGTGTGGGAAAGCCTTCAGGTGGAATGGAAGCCTTAACTCACATAAGAGAATTCATACTGGAGAGAAACCCTATGTATGTAGTGAATGTGGGAAAGCGTTCACCAATTATCAAAGCCTAACTTATCATCAGATATTTCATCCTGGAGAGAAAATTTTTCAGTGTAATGAATGTGAGAAAGCATTCACACAGAGGGCAAACCTTAATCGACATAAGAGAATTCATACTGGAGAGAAACCCTATATATGTAACCAGTGTGGGAAAGCCTTTATTGTGATGGGAAACCTTAAAAGACACATGAGAATTCATACAGGAGAAAAACCTTATAAATGTAATGATTGTGGAAAAGCGTTCACCAATCATCAAAGCCTAATTCATCATCAAACAACTCATACTGGAGAGAAAACCTTTCAGTGCAATGAATGTAAGAAAGTCTTTGCCACAAGAGGAAACCTTAACATACATAAGAAAGTTCATACTGGAGAGAAACCTTATGTGTGTAATGAATGTGGGAAAGCCTTCAACCTCAAGGGAAATCTGAATATACATAAAAAAATTCATACTGGAGAGAAACCCTTTGAATGTAGCGATTGTGGAAAAGCCTTCAGACAGAATGGGAGTCTTAAAAGACACAAGAGAATTCATACTGGAGAGAAACCGTATGAGTGTAATGAATGTGGGAAAGCCTTCACCAATCAACAAAGCCTGATTTACCATCAAGTATATCATACCAGGGAGAGACCCTTCCAATGCAATGAATGTGGGAAAACCTTCATTCAGAAAGGAAAACTTAATAGGCATTTAAGAACTCATAAGGGAAGCCTTTAATCAGATAGGGAAAAGTAATACATATAAAATAACTCTTAGTTGGAAAAACACATTGAATTTAATTAATGTTGCAAAGCCTTTAGCCAGAAGGGAAAATGTCAAATATATTTTAAAATTCATACTGGAGAGAAACCCTATAAATGTAATTTTGAAATCTAAGTTCCCATCAATATTTCATTATGATGAGAAGCTATCAGTATGAGAAATGATCCATAGTGGAGGGAAAACCTTTCATGCAATGAATGTAAGAAAGTCTTTGCCATAAGAGGAGACCTTAATGTGCATTTGAGAAAGTTTACGTTGGAGAGAAACTTTATGTATGTAATGAATATGGGTAAGCCTTCAATTGGACGGGAAGCCTTCATGTAAGAAAATTCACTCAAAGATGATCCTTGAATTTTAGTATTATTTAGAATTATTTCACCAATAATTAAAGTCTAACCCAACATTAAATATTTTTCATGCTTAGGAGAAATCCTTCCAGTGTGATGAATGTCAAAAAGCTTTCAAATGGAGTGGGAACCTTAAAGAACATCACAGTTCTTATTTGTGATCATTTTTTAAAATTGTAATGAATGTAGAAGAATCTTGTCCAAACTTTATTTTATATAATAAAATTCATAGTAGAAGAACCCTTTGAATATAAGCAATACAGGGAGATGTTTAGGTCTAGCCATTACTAGGGAAACATCAGATAATTTATCCTGGAGAAAAACCCATTTAAATGTAAGGAAATTGGGAAAACCTTCAGAAAGAGTAGAGTATTACTACACATTGATGAATTCATACTGGACCTTTTAGGATAACTGAAGTACGGACAGTAATGCCAGCACAGACTAAGGGAGCAGCTGCTGTTGGAAGTGAGAGGAGGCAAAATTTGGAGAAGTTCATATGCCTTTTTTGAGAATGATATTTTGAGGAGCAAAGGGGAAGCCAGGATGAATTCATATAGAAGATTGAGTTATATATTCAGCTTTAACCTAGAGAGACAAACAAGAGTAGAAGTTGTAAAGAGGGAGATTTCAGTTCATATAAGCTAAGGAGGTCTGGCAAGCTTGAGTCTAATTGAAAAGTAACAGTTAAAGCATAATAAAGTAGGATTGTGGGACCTGTGTGTTTCGCTTAGTTATTGTTCTGTTTTTCAGTTTGTTACATGACACTGATAGAAGTTCTTGGGTATAAAATAGACCTTAATGCACCAACCTATATAGAACTCCTATGGGGCATTAGGAGTGATTATCTAAGAAATGCTTTGTGAGGATGTGGGCTCAGGATCTATAATATAATGGGAGTTATGAGGAATGTTCTAACTTAAGGTCAGAGAGTGACTAGTACCATGAACTTGAAATTTGGACAATAGGAATCGAAAGACTTGGCTTGGGAACATTTTACTGGTATTCATTAGTTCTCCAGATGGATGTAACATCATAATTCCAAGATATGCACTAAAAGCATCAGCCTGCCCTTTGTAGGGAAAGACATTTTAAACACTGCTTTACAGTAGATGGGAACAGAGAACAGTAGGTAGATATTAATACCTAAACCTCTATACAAGGTAGTAGAGTATAGCTCAATAACCAGGAGATTATTTTACAGGCAACATTGGAGAGTTGAAATAAGACAGCCAGCAAAGGTGGTGTGATATATGGTGGAAGGCAGACAGCATCTAGCAGAGAGCAGTTCAGCGATGTCACCAGAAGATTTTAGCAGTTCTGAAGTTTGGAGGCACACCCAGTCACACATGTGCCATGGCCATACCAGTTCTTGATGTGTTTCATTGACAGTGATGCATGCCTCTTCCATATTGGTTCCCAGGTCATGTATGTACTCTATGTATCTTCTTTCCATCTGATTTTCTGATAACCTGTGGGAAAATGTACCCCATGTGTGCGTGGGGGTATTTTGTTACTTTATTTGTCATGCTGTCAGATTAAATATCTTTTGTCTTGAGTTATTCTGTCTTATGCCCATCTGGTAAAAGAAAAGTGCTTTCTGGGACATGCAAGCTATGTTTTTGAGAGGGTGCTGAAGACAAGATTGACTCAGCTTGGTGTTGATTTTCTGAGGGCCTACATTCGGAGAGGCAGGGGGTATTAGGATATTAGGGACAATCATTCTGACTAGAGAACTGTCAAAAAAGTGGGTTAGACTTTTTCATAAGTTGGTGGTTTCTCTACCACTGGAAATTTTAAGTGGTAAACATCACCTGCCAGAGATGTTACAGAAGGCATTCCTCTTCAGATTCAAACTGGACCACATCACCTCCGAGGTCCTTTCCAACTCTTAGATCCTTTGAATTAATTCTTAGTGGTTGAACTAGAAAAATGCTCTAGTAGGAAAACTTCAAGAGCACAGATAGTAGATGACAGAAGCAAAATGATATGGGAAAAATCTAGGGATTGGGAAGATGGGTTAAATCCACCATGGAGATAGAAGACTTAACAGGAAAAGTAAGAGGCTGAATGACTCATTGAGTGACAGGTTAATAAGGGACTCTGTAGACTAAACTCTGAAAAGACCCTAGCATGAGTTGGTACTTGGAGGGGACTCCCAGGATAGAAATTACAAGAGCCAAAGTAGGGATTTTGTGTGTGTGTGTGTGAGTTAGAATAGATATTTATGGAACTAAATTTCTAGTTTAAAATCCCATTTATCTGGTTATGGACTTGAAGCCTACACCAGAATGTAGCTTATTCTTCCAGAACCTACAGACCCTAAGGGGAATAACTTTGACTTGAATTGGCACATGGGATATTTGGGTATCAGGAAAAAATCAGAACAAAAACCAAAATCGCAAAACCCCCCAAACAAACAAATGCCTCCACAAAACCCAAACTTATAGTAACAGTGTAAAGTTGATATGGAGAGTGGCAAATCTGGAGAAATATAATGATCCATATTAGTACTGCATAAGGCCCTCTATTAGCAATCGATAAACTAATTGCTTTGAGAGGACTGTATTTTGTAAGGAGTTTTGTTTGGCTGTTTGTTATGAAGTATTGTGTCAAAACAATATATTAATACATTTTTTTAAAATGCCATGGGCCAAAGATATACTTTCAACTAGAAAAAGAACCATAATAAGGAATACTAGAAGAGATTTATCCTACATCAACTAAAGGCATATGTGAGACAGTAAGTAGAATTTGCTTTTGTTGTGTCTTTGTTTTACCTTATACATAAATCTCTTGATCATAGAATCTTTCTTGATCACGAATGTGGAATAGAATATTTGTGGAATGTTAAAGAGAAAGCTGAGGATATAGAGTGGTGCTTTTAAGATGGGATTTGTAGAACATGGTAATATGACTGGTGTGTGTGTAATCACCAGGTGTGTGGGAAGTGAAGTATCTTAATTATCCCCATTTAGTCAGAAGTCTACATGAGCATGCCTGGAGAATTACCTGTCATGGGGTTTTCCAGCAACTCATCTCCTTTCCTTTAGCAGAATCAGGGCCTTTTCAAAACAAGTGGACCAAAATGACAATCCCTATTGACTTGTGAATTTTTTAGCTTGAATTTTTCTGGGAGTACCTTGATGTTGACTTCTTTGCCATGTGATCAAAGTTTACTAGTTTATACCTCTAGCTTCTACTTTGGTTTTAGGGTCTGCCACCTATGATAGTCCCCACTGAACAAATAGGCTTAGATCTCCTGAAAGGAAAATCCACCTCACACTCCCTCTTAGCTTTGAGTACTAAGTAAAGTTCAAAAGCAGCTCAGGTTTATGTTGGTTGACATTTTCATCATGTTAAAAGTTTAGTTGCAAAAATGTGCCTTTTGAGTAAAGTTTAATGCTTCCAGAGCGCTATGGAGGGAGAGAAGAGAAGGGAAGAAAATCACAGTCAATACCTTTAAAAACAACAAAAATGCAATGCCAAGAGGAAAAGACTGGAAAAGTCGCTTTTAAACTAGAAACAGGCAACAAGAGTCAGGAATACTTGAAGAGACTGTTTAATTCCTGCATCAAACCAATGCACAATGTAATGCAATTAGTGCATTTTACCTTAATGATTTGCTTTTCACCCTCTATTTGAAGCACCATATCACAAAATCTTTGAATTAATGTGAGAAAAACTATGCTTTTTGGAAGCTAAAAGAAGAGGGTAGTGCATTTTTAAATCCTTTATTTTGTTTTTTTTATTAAGAGATTTTTAAAATGAGCACTTCTGTAAAAGAGGATTGTATATAGGACTGAAGACTTTCAATTACATGCAACTTTTATGTATAATAAATTCAATATGTAATTCAAAGTTTTGCTTGATTGTGATTCTCTTCTTGTCTTCCATTCTCTTCTCTTCATTTTAAAACTCCTTCAAGGACTCTCTTCCCACTTCTCATTCCTTTTCTTGTCTTCTTGCCATCTTTTGTATGAAGTCACTACCACCTTTCCTTTCCTGCACCACTGCCCCCATCTCCAGCTTCCACTCCCTTTTGGAAAAGAAAAAATAAAAACAACCTTTGTAGCAAACAGGTATAATCAAGCAAAACATCCTCTTATATTGGCTGTTTAAAAATGTGTGATTCATTTTACATCATGATTCCTTTACCTCTGTCGAGATGACTGGCAATGGCCCCCGATGCAGTGGGAGAACTTGGCCTTGTTAAGTTGAGGTCTTTCCTGGGTCTCAGTTTTTCTGAGGCAATGTCCATTCAGTAATTAAAAGCTAGGTAAGAATTGAGGCAAAAGATGGGCTAGTTTGCCTTCAAAAAAGAATCAGTTTAGGAGCGGAAGATCCTCAGATTTTCTGGCCAGAACAGAAACAATTGCTATTTACACTCCTACTGCATATAAAAGGAAGAAAGAATTTAGATGATTTTCTGTTGAAATCTGTAGTTATTGTGAACAAACTGAGTGCTGGAAAAAGATATCCCTTCCACTCCAGATATCTAGTCAATTCTAATGCTAAACTATCTCCACAATAGTGGGGGACTCTTATTAACCATTTGATTAAACTTTCAGTGGGAGATGAGGAAAGATTCTTTAAAGAATGAAAACACTTAAAGTCTAGGCAGGAAAAGAATGAGAATTTTTCTACGAAAATTTCAAAGCTTTCAGAAGATACACTCTCAACTCTGTGTTCCAAATTCTGGATAGGTTCAGAATGCAGAAAAAGAGACAGATAAAAGGGAAGAAGATCCTTTATCTGCAGAAATTTATAGCATTACTGACTAATTAAAGACTAAATTTGTCTAATTAGAAATTAAATCTGTTTACTGAGCATTTCCAAATTATGATGACAATGTGGTTTGATTTTTAAAATATATATTAAATTTTGTAGCAGGTTTTTAAGGGGGGCAGTTCCCTAGGATTTTGAGAGAAGAAACTTTTTTGAACTTTATATACAAGTAGCACCCTGACCCCTTTATCACTTTCTTTCTTCCCTGGGGAGTGAAAGACTTATTGTTTTAGTGTAGGGGGGGAAGGTGATTTTACCAACTGGAGAATGCTCAGTTTTGTCTTTAGTGATTCCAAAAGTGGAAAAAGAAAACAAAAACCAAGCAAGCTCTTTTGCATTTTGAAGTTTTTAAGCCTTTATTGCTTCAGAACCACTCAGTGCAACTATCAATTATTTTTTCAAGCTTGGAATGGTTTGTTTAAATCAGAAAGCAATCATTGCAGGAATAGGCAAAAATTCATTTTAATAGAATGTTTTACATTCCTAATGTGATGATTTAGTCTTGATTGCCTAGACAAATTAGAGGCAAATCACCAAAAATAAATTGGAATGCACTATTCATTTTCAAGCTCTTAGGAAATCAAATCGGAAACAGTTTACCTGATCAAAGGAGAAACTACCTGTAAATCTTAAAGTTTATATTTTTATCAGGGAAAAGTAAAAGTTTTGCATGAATTGGTAGAGTATGTAAGAAAACATGTTAATTTGCAAAGGAGAGATTCAATGGAGTAAAGATGTGTAAAGTGAAGATGCTTTGGGATTGGATTGAGAAATAAAGATGTGAAGAACTGAGAAAATAATAATGAAGGAAGGGTTGAATTAGTGTGGAGTTTATAGAGCTTTTGAAGCTTATTTTGAATAATTTTGAAGTTTATAGAACTTTTATCAAAGTTCATAGGAATAAAGGGAAAGAAAGTTCAAGGAAGTTGGAGATATTATGTGTTGACACAGGATAGAAAACTCAATTAGAGGGCAATGTGAAATAAGAGTTTTTATTTGCCAAAGAGCAAAAAGATAGAACTGGTGTTTTCATGCAAGTTGTAATAATGCAAGGTTCTCATCTTTGCCAGCTATCAAAATGTCCAGCATAGACCAAAAGAAAAGCTTAGGCTTTAGTAAAATATTGTAGAAAAGTTCAAGGAAGTTTTAGATCTCATTGAGAGAAGAGGAGACAAAGATCTCCATGCCTGTGAAATTGTGAGCTCTTTTGGGAAAATGCTTGGGTTCTTTTTCTGAGAAAGTTTAATAGGCTTTAGTTTTCTTGTTTCTCAACAATTTCTAATCTTCCATAGATTTTTATGTTTCCAAAGATATAAAAAAGTAGTTGGAGTAATGTATCTCTATTGAGAAAATTAAAATTTGGATTTGCTTGAGGTTTTGTTAAATTAATTGGGGAAAATTATTATTCATAGCATAGTTGATCTGTGCTCTGAATGGCAACTGCTTGTGCCCCCTTTGGAACTATACGAACAAAAAAGATCGACTGTTGATTTCTGAATGCAACTGGAAGAGAATACCAAAATTGAAAGAAGAATGAAAAGATTTTTTTCGTGTAAGTTCATTCAGAAATGCATTCAATTGGATAATGGTTATTAGATGGGTGATAAGTTTTGTGTTTCATACTTTAAATCCATGATATTTATTGTTTTATATTTGTATTATGCTTTTAATTTTTTTACATTGTGATTTGGGAAACTGTTGTATAAGAAATGTTCATTTGAGAAATGACGTCTAAAGTGTGATGCATTTATATTATTAGTAGGTTAATTCTTCTTTTGAATTTAAGTTATTACTTATTAGAGACTTTTCTTTGTAGGATGAATGTCCTTATGGTTAAACGGCTATTGTAAGTATTTAATTGAACATGTTTTGTTTTAAAGAGAATAATAATAGTTAGCGTTTGGGAGAAATACAGAAGCACTTGGAAAGTTTCATTATCTGTGAAGTTCTTTGGGGACTTGCCAGGTTTTTTGGATCTTTAGCACTGGCAAGGTCATAAAATCTTATCAGTTCTGTGAAGTAGCAAGAATATACGTGAGGATAATGAGAACTTTGAAAATTCGAATAGTAGATTGGTTTATTGAAGAACCAAGATCCCTTCCTCTAGCACAGGTACTTACAACCAAAGTGGGAGAAAGCTTACAAGTTTGCTTATAATATAGAAGTGATTTGTGGGGTATATTGCTTAACTACTGATTATGAAGTCTATGTAAACTGACTGGATAAATTATACCTGGAGTAGCATACGTTAAAATTACATCTTTGTGTCAACTTTGGATCATCAGATGAAAGTTTAAAAGATTTTTCTTTTTTTGCCATAGGGATTGATAAATGATACCTCAGAATATCCAGGCTAACAGTAGCCAGTGTCCTTCTGGGTTTTGCATGAACTATTGTGTATTTGGGGGCAGCTAGGGAGTGCCGTGGATAGACTGCTAGACTTTCCTGAGTCCAAGTATGTCATTAGACACTCTCACTTAACCCTGTTTGCCTCCATTTCCTCATCTCTAAAATGAGCCAAAGAAAGAAATGGCAAACCACTCTAGTATCTCTTCCAAGAAAATTCTGAATGGGATCACAAAGAGTTGGACATGACTGAATAATAAGAAAATCATGTATCTGCTTTATATGTAAAAATCCCAAATTATGACTATTTTATTAATTTATACTGATTGGTTTTTCACATCAGGATGTGTTTAAACTAGAAGAGAAAAAATAATAAGAGCTTTTGGATAGACTTTGTATATATTTAATAAGTATTATGGATAAGTGTTTTATTTATTGTTGACTAAATGTTATTGCAACATGAAAAATATTTTTACCCTGCTCTAAATTGTAAGTAGTGGAACTTGCTAGGTTAGTCAGAACCTCTTGGAACTGTAACTTGGTTTGCTCCAAGTTTCAAATTCATGTATAACTATTTAAATTACTGTTAAACAAGTGCTCCACCTTTTAAGGAAAAATGCTAAGAGCTTCTCAGATGGGTTGCCATATGAAAATGTTATAGATGGATATAGATGACTGGAAAGGTAGAGAAGACAGTCATATGAGGAAATGTAGGATTCTCTTGACTCATTTTCCCCACTAGGCTATTTACTTTCTGAACATAAAAATTTTCCATTTGGTAGATTATGAGCATTTGTGGGTGTCCAAAAGCTTTGAGACTTTTTGAATAATGTGGAACACTGTTGCATGATTGGCTTTCCAAAAGGTATTTATGACTTTTACCTGAAATCAAACAGAGCTAAGTGACTTTTGTCCTGGTATGCCTAATAATGATAGGTCAGTCTGTGACTTTAGGCTTAGCCTGAAGGAATAGTCTTCGTATTGTTTCAGCTATGTTTCTTCTTATTTTCATAGTAAATTTCTCTGACCAAGGCAGAAGAACTGTATAGGTTCTATAATGCATCTTCTTGTTACAATTACCTAGCATCTCTTAGTCTACTGCGATCGGATTCAAGTGGAAAGGAGTCTGTTGCTTAAATTTTTTTCTGGTCTGAATTTGTGACCATTACTAGTTTCAACTTCCTAGCTAAAGTAAATAGGACCCTTCAGTTATTGGATTTGACATCTCCTTGGTCATTGGCTTAATAGTTATTTATTCATATGTAAGATTATGTCCCTAGTATCACATTCTTTTTGAATGATGTGAGGATAACATATATTCTCAAAGAGAGAAAGGGAAAATGATAAAAATAAATAAGTTTAATGAGTAGTAACTTTTCCTTTGAGAAAAGCAACAAGTTCAGACTGTTTTCACTTGAGGATTAAGATGTCTATAATTGGCTTCCAAATGTTTTTAATGGGTAAAAAATGCACAAAGGACTTAAAACTTAGCTCCTTTCTACTTTTCCAGTCTTCTTATACTTTACTCTTCTCCACGAACTCTATGATTAAGTGCCATTGACCTTCTTGCTGCTCTTTGACAATGAAATTCTACTTCCTTGCTCCATACCTTTTCTTTTCCTTTCTCCCTCTCTCCTTTCTTCCCTTCCTTCCCTCCTTCCTTCCTTCTTTCTTTTCTTCCTTTCCTCCTTCCTTCTTTTCCCCTTCCCTCTCTTCTCTTTCTTTTGGGATGTTTTAATTTTTTTCAGTTCCAAATTCTCTCTTTCTCCTTACCTCCTCCCCTACCCGATGAGAAGGTAAGAAAAAGAAAGCCTCTTACAAATATGTATAGTTAGATAGAACAAATTTCCACAATAGCCATATCTCTCTGCCCCCTCCAAGAAAAAAAGAAAAGAAAAAAGTATGCTTAAATCTGTTCTCTGAGTCTATCAGTTCTCTATCTAGAGATGGATAGTATGTTTCATCATGATTCCTTTGGAATTCTGCTGTGTCATTTTGTTGACTAGAGTTATTAAAGTCTTTCAAACTAGATTGTCTTTATAATATTGAGGTTATTATTTATATAATTTTCCAAATTCTACTCACTTCACTTTGCAAAAGTTCATCCAAGTCTTCCCAAGTTTTTTTTAAACCATCTTCTTTATCATTTCTTATAGTACAATAGTATTCCATCACATTAATATACAACAACTTGTTGAGTCATTCCTCAATTGATGGGCATCCCCTCAATCTCCAATTCTTTGCCACAACAGAGATTTGCTATAAATATTTTTGTATATATGGGTCCTCTTCCTCTTTTTTTGATTACTTTGGGGTCATAGCCTTAGTAGCAATATTGCTAGATCAAAAAGTATGCACAGTTTAATAGCCTTTTGGGCATAGTTCTAAATTGCTTTCCAGAATGGTTACCCTCTTTAACAGCACATTGGTGTACCTGTCTTTTTCATATGCCCTCCACCACTGGTCATTTTTCTTTTCTGGCATCTTATCCAATCTCATGGGTATGAGGTAATATATCAGTATGATTTAATATTTATTTCTCTATTAGTGATTAATATTCATATAGCTATTGATTGCTTTGCTTTCTTCCTCTGAAAACTGCTTGTTCAAATCTTTTGACCATTTATAAACTGGGGAACGTCTCTTACTATTGTAAATTTGATTTGTTCCCTATTTATTTTTATAAATGAAATCTTTAGACGTATGATGAAAATTGTTATCTGTCTCCAGAGAAAGAACTTGTGGAGTCTAAATGCAGATCTAAGCATACTTTATTTTTCTTGGGGTTTTTTTGCCTGTGTTTTCTTTCACAAAATGACTTACATGGAAATATGTTTTGCATGATTGCACCTGTATAATCTATGTAAAACTGCTTGCCTTCTCAATGAGAGGGGAGGGCAAGAAGGGAGAGAGAATTTGGAACTTAAAATTTTCAAAAAAAGCATGTTAAAATTGTTTTTACATACAACTGGGGAAAAATAAAATATTAAATTAAACTTTATAAAAAGAAATGAGGCTTTGATCAGAGAAATCTTATCAGTTCTGACAAACAATATTTCTTTCGGATAGTATCTTAATGACAGTGTTCCCACATTCACTGGGGATGACTTACTTGAAGATAAGTTTTGTTTTTGTTTGTTTGTTTTACTATGTTTTGGAGGTCTAGGTTGACCTTCATTCCTAGCTACATTTCCGTTTCCCAAAGTTGACTTTTTAAAAATTCAATTTGTGCATACCAAAATGATATTTTTCTTCCGTCTATCCAAACCCCATTTATAACAAAAGACTCCTCTGCTATTCTTTGTTTACACTGGGTGGGTGAGACCTCCATAAGAAGGTCTGGGCCTTTGGTATTTTGTTATTTGGTTGCACTAACTACAAGGGTCTGTTCTGTTGTTCCTTCTGATATCAGAGTACTGATACATTCTTTTTCTTGAATCTCTGTAATTTGAGGTGAAGTCTTTCTTCAGATACATGTTGATGTTCTAGAACTGGCATTAGCTGACTTTTTACCAGGTTTAAATTGATGAACTATTTCCAATAAATCATCAAATTTTGGCATCTTTTCTCACAATCAAGTACTATTAGATATGCCTTCAACCCTGGAGTCAGGAAGATTCCAATCCCTGAGTTCAAATCCAGCCTCAGACACTTACAGGCTGTGTGACCCTGGGCAAGTTACTTAACCCTACTTGCCTCAGTTTCTTCATCTGTAAAATGAACTAGAGAAGGAAATGGCAAACCACTCTAGTATCTTTGCCAAGAGAACTCCAAAATGGTGTCACGAAGAATTGGACAAGACTGAAATGATCAAGCACCAATAACCACACCATCCTTTCTCCAGCAATGGCATCTCTAATAATTGCATCTTATTCTTCAAGTTTTACTATTTTCTTGGTATTAGTCTTTGAAACTGAGTATCCACTCGAGTTACACATTCTAATGGTGCTTTATCTTTTTGCTGCTTAGTATATTGACTAAATTCTGAGTGTTTGTTGAGGCATCCCTCCCAGCCCAAGTTGCCTTTCTGGTCTCAGGAAACATCCCTTGAAATAATACCTCCTTCCCTTTTCATATCACTTTTGAGGCTTTACATGTGTTTGATAACCAGACTATATGTGTGTATGTGGGGGTATATATGTACATGTATATGTGTATATAATATATTTGATGTTGATATAAACCAAAGATTTAAAATGTCTCCATATTCTGGTTTTTTTTTTACCATACTGCTGTCTCATAGAAGACTCCTTATACAGAATCAAAAAAGAAACTTATCAACACCCCATAGCTTTCTTCCCTTATCTGTTGCATGGAAAGAACACTTTTGATTCCCTTTTAGAGACAATAGATCAGTCAGTCAGCACCCACCTGTGTGTTCCTTCTGGAATTTCTGACTCCTGCAGACAGTGCTAACAGTGTGTAGCTCCAGGAAACAGTTCCCATCTCTCCCAAAGCCATCTGTGTGATCTCAGGTTTCTTCCATTGTCATCAACAGAAACACTGAACTCCCTAAGCTTCTGATATAAGGTCCATCTGGTTGCCTCCTCCCCTTGGCCCTTCCACCTCTTTCCCAGTTTAGTTTTCTAGGGTTGAGAATTATGTAGAAGAGATGAATTTACCTAACTGCTTTATTAGTTTACCTAGCTCTGGCTAGCAGCTGTGTTAATGACTTGCCCAGGTACACATGTCTAGTAAGTCTCTGAGGGGTGATTAGAACTCAGATCTCTCCCTAGGCCTCTCAGTCTTGGCCTCTTCCCTTCCCCACTTTTCTTGACCAGAGGAAGGTTGTAGGATTGGGACTTACTTTGGATTCTTAGCACGGTCACTAGATGGCAGTAATGTCCAAGGAAAGGGAGTTTCAAGACTGCAAGAAGTCTCCTAGAAAGATTTGTTGTTCAGTTGTGTCCAACTCTTTGTGATCCCATTTGGGTTTTCTTGGCAGAGATACCAGAGTGGTTTGTCATTTTCCTTCTCCAGTTCATTTTACAGATGAGGAAACTAAGGCAAACAGAGTAAAGTGACTTGCCCAGGGTCACCCAGCTAGGAATTGGTTATGTCGGTCTCTAACCCATGAGAAAGATTAGGTCTGGGTGTATAGATCGAGGAATCATCTACATAGAGGTGTTAATTGAACCTACAAGAGCTCATGAAATATTGCATTAGAAAAATAACCTTCCAACCCCTCAGGGATACCTTAGACTCTGAGGGTATAAGTATCGCCCCAGAGGTCTCAACTGCCAGTGCAGTTAAGATAGGGATGATGAATCCAAACCACATATATACTGCACTACATTACAATAACTCCTTGGCTACATCCATTCTGTCCCTTGGGAGGAAATCACTGTTTTGTCAATAAGCCCCAAAGTCCATTGTTATGGGGTTTTCTCTTTATTGGTGAAGCTCCATGCCTCCTCTCATCTGTGTGAGGTGCAGGGGTAGGATTGTCCAGAGTAGGAGAGAAAAAAGATCTGGTTTTTTGAATCTCTTTGGGGTCTTCTAGCTTCCAGAATCAAGAGAGAAGATGCACAGAATTCCAGTCTTTCTTTAGAACCATCTGGGAAAATGCTCACAGTAATCATGTCCTTCTTTTGGTGTTGCTCCACTACAGACTTTAGGGAAGTTTCCCCTTGGACAAGATCTGGGACTTTCTTGGTTGAGCTGAGATATGTCTCTCCCAGTTGAAGAACTCCTTCAATCTGTATTTTCTCATAAAAAGTATATGTGTATGTGTATATGCATGTGTGTATATATATATATATAATATATGTGTATGCATATATGTGTGTGTGTATATATTTTATATATGAATACTTTCTCTGATTTCTGTTTTCTGTCAACTTTGCTATTTGCTATGTGTGTTAATTGTGCAACTGGCATTTGGTGGGAATAAGGTCAAGGCTTGGATATAAAGCTTGAGGCCCTCCTTCCCCATTAAGAAATAAACATCAGGGGCGGCTAGGTGGCGCAGTGAGTAGAGCGTCAGCCCTGGAGTCAGAAGGTCCTGAGTTCGGATCCGGCCTCAGACATTTAACGCACACACAAACAAAAACCTAGTTGTGTGACCTTGGGCAAGTTACTTAACCCCAATTGCCCTCCAAAAAAAAAAAAAAAAAAAGAAATAAACATCAGGAGTTTATCTTGAACCTTAAAATCACATCCCCTAGACTAACACTATTTAAGGGAGCAGATACATATAATTTCATCCTACACCCATTCTTTTTGAGGAGAGCTTTTTGCTTTCATTTCTAGTAGGAATTAAAATCTCTTCTGGAGAATGGTGGGGGAAGGGGACCCTAGGGATGCATGTATTCCAACTACCCTTCAAGCCACATGTGATACCCATGCCTATATGTGGGAGACAGCCTCACTATGAAAGGTTGACCCTTTAATGATGTAACAATGATTTTTGTTTTGTAGCAGCGAAAATAATCACAATTAGTGTTTATAGGGTTATTTAAGGTTTGAAAAATGCTTTACAAATCTCATTTCATCCTCATAATAACCTTCTTAGACATGTGCCATTATTATCCCCATTTTACAAAGGAAGAAACAGACTGAGAATTTTCAAAAGTCACACAGGTAGTAGGTGACAAAGGTGAGATTCAAATTCGTGCTTTCCTGACCCCCAAGTCCAACACTAACAACACAAGGAAGAATTAACAGGCTTCTTTCTATGAGATAGCAAAGAATAGCTAGTAGGAGAGCATTCTCTGCCTGTTGTCTAGAGGTGGTTACAATATCTTCTTTCATGCCAGGGAGGCTCCTTCCATAAGTACCCATAGGGCAGCTGCTTTTTACCCACCAGGATGTGTTTCTGTACTGGATGGTCCAACCATACTGGCCTACTCATTGTTCTCCCCACTTGATGCTGTCTCCCATCCCTGTGCCTAGAATGCTCTTCTCCTTCCTCCTCTCTACCTCTTGGAATCCCTTGTTTCCTTCAAGAATACATTCAAGTGCTAAATTCCACAGGAGACCCTTCCTCTGCTCCCCTCCTCCTTCTGATGAATGATTCATTCCCCGAGGGTTGGGGAGAGGGAGTGTCCAGTTCATCCTGCTTGTTTTTTTGTACACACTTTGTATATTTTGTCTATAGACATCTCAAGCCACAGTTTTTACTACTGGTTCCATTCGTGAAATGTGTCTCATAGTTTTTCTATTACTCTTTTTACTGGTTCATGGTTCAATCCCTAAAGCAGGGGATTCTTAACATTTTTGTGTCATGGACATCCTTGGAGGTCTGGTGAAGCCTATAGACCTTTTTCCAGGATCATGCTTTATTACCTACATTCATAATAGAAGGAAATACTAAATTTCCGTGAGAGGTTATTGAAAATAAAGATGTAACTTTTCCACCATTCAAGTTAACAGGTGCCTTGAAATTTCTTTAGGTTAAGAACCCCAGCTCTGAATATCTAACTCTCTTCCTCACCCTTTCAGTATAAAGCTCTCCATGACTGAGAGATGAGAAGAAGCCAGGTTTAAAGCCGGAAGAGACTTTGGATGGGAGGTGTCAAACACCCAGTGGCAGGCCTCAGGAGTAGGCTTAGAGTTAACCCTGACTCCCCAGATTCCCCCCTCCCCCTCCATTGCAGCCCACCACACTCCCGGACCAGACTAATATATAATTGAAGACTATTTAACAAGCTAAATAAATATATAATACCTCACAGATAAATGAATAGGTGGTTTTCTAAATAGATTTTCACGTATAATTGGTATCATGGCTTCCCATTTTCTTTCTGAGTTTGACACCACTGCCTTTATTTAGATAATCACTTAGTCCACATCCTGTTCCCCCATTTTACAGAGGAAGAAAATGGAGCCCAGAACAGTGGTGAGCTTTTACAAAATTTCACTCTCAGCCTACTCAAAATAGCTGTAATTGTCGACCTGAATAGAATCTGTAGGCTTACAAAGCCTTATGCTCCATATGATTGGCCAGAGAAAGGCCGTTGTCATGGCATCCAGGCAGGAGAGAAGGGCAGGCTGTTCTCCTCAGACCCAGGCTGATGTCAAGAGCCCTAAAGAGGAAAATGGGGGGGGGGGGGAAGAAAAAGAGGGGCAGGGGGATGGAAAGGAAGAGAAATGGAAGGTCAGGGAGATGTGGAGGGCAGGTGGGCGTCTTTATTCTCTGAACAGGAACTCCCCTTGCTAAGTTCTCACTGAACTTTAGGGAGAATGGAAGGAGATTAATTATGGTGATTTGGAATGGGGGAGAAGGCTCTACCTGGGAGGATAAATATCCGGTTTTCTTCTGACCAGGAGACTGTAGAAGGAAAGTCGCCAGTATCTTGAGTGGAAGAGACAAACCATTTGTGCAGCCCTGAGTTCAGACCCTTCTGGGACAAGACCTTGGGCCTGGAGTCAGAGGACTTGCTGGGTTACACACCACCTGTGTGACCTTGGGTGATTAACTTTATTTCCTGTGTCTCACTTTTACCATGTATAATATAATGACAGCTAACATTTATGTAGCTCTTTCAACTTTGCAAAAGCATTTTTAGTATAGTGTCTCATTTACTTCCCACAAAAGCTCAAACATTGCCCTTATAAGTGATGAAAAGGTTAGACTAATTGGCCTCTAAGGTTCCCGCCAGTTCTAAATCTGTAATTCTGAGTTCCCCTTCTCCCTTCTATTCAGAGCCCTAATCATTCCCCTCTGCACTGTCAGCATCAGGAAGGAGGTAAAATTTAGAAATGAAGTCACCAGCTTAGCTTGTTTCCTGTGGTCCTGCTTCCCAGGTGAGGAAGAAGGTAAGAGGGTGCCTGGTGTCTGACGGGACTTGGTGGCTTATACTGTGTGACCTTGGGTAAGTCACTTCATGAAGAAGTCTTTATAAAAGAGGGATCATAATACTTTTTCTCCCAATTCACTTATTTTTTTTTACTGATGTTTTTATTTTATTTTTATTTTTTTAATTAAACAAATGCTTTATTAACTTCTGGTTTACATCATTCATTTCCACCAGATTATGAGTTACATTTTTCCCCCATTTTTTCCCTACCCACCACCCCAGAATAGCAGTCCCACTAGATATCCCCTCATCCAATCTGCTCTCTCCCATATCTTCTCCCATACCCCCTTCCACTTTGCTATTATGGCAAGGTGAATCTCTGGGCCCCACTGTCTGGACATCTTATGAAACATTTAATTTTAAAACTTCGATTTTCAGATCCATTCCCTTCCTCCCTTGTCACCCACTCCCTCTGAGAAGATAAGCAATTCAGTATGTGTTGTACATGTATATCTATGCAAAACATTACCATAGTAGATATATTGTAAAAGACTGATTATATTTCCCTCCCACGTGTCTCACCTCCCACCTGGTCCATTCCCTACTTTGATCCTGTCCCTTTTTGATAGTGGGTACTTCCAACCTCTGATAGTGGGTACTTCCAACCTCCCCTCCCCGCAGAATGCCCTCCCCTCCATCATCCCCCCTCTCATCCTCCTTTCCCCTACTCAGGAGAGTGAGTGAGGGTAAGATATTCCATTTAGTATGTATGTGGTTCTCTCCTTGAGCCAACTTCAATGAGAATATGCTTTTGCCTTTTTGCCTTCCTGTTCTTCCCCTCCTCTGCAACTACTTCCCCTTGCCTCTTCTACATGAGATAGTTTACCCTACCCTGTCTCTCTTCATCTCCTCTTGCCACTTTTCTCTCTCACCTCTTGACTTCACCCCTTAAGAATCATCCCTTCCTTGGGGTGGCTAGGTGGCGCAGAGAGCAGAGCACTGGCCCCAGAGCCAGAAGGACCCGAGCTCGGATCCGGCCCCAGACACCCAACACACAAACAAAAACCCAGCCAGGTGACCCCGGGCAAGTCGCCCAACCCCAATTGCCCTCCAAAAAAAAAAATAATCATCCCTTCCCATCAAATTCAACCTGTGCCCTCTATCCATGTATACCTGTGAACATATGCCATGTACCCTTCTTCAATTATTTTCATAATGAGAAAGGTTTCATCAAACACAGTTATTGTTTTTCCATGTAGGAATGTAAATAGTCCAACTTTGATAAGTTCCTTTTGATTTCTTTTCCTTTATTACCTTCTCAAGCATCTCTTGCTTCTTGTGTCTGAATGTCAGATTTTCTATTCAACTCTGGTTTTTTCATCGAGAATGCTTGAAAGTCCTCTATTCCACTGAATGACCATATTTTCCCCTGAAACAAAATACTCAGTTTTGCTGGGTAGGTGACCCTTGGCTTCAATCCCAACTCTTTTGCCCTCTGAATATCATATTCCATGCCCTTGATCCCTCAGTGTAGAAGCTGCCAGGTCCTGGGCTATTCTGATTGTGTTTCCACAATATTGAAATTGTTTCTTCCTGGCTGCTTGTAGTATTTTTCTCCTTGATCCTGGGGATTCTGGAACCTGGCTATAATATTCCTAGGAGTTTTCTTTTTGGGATCTTTTTCAGGAGGTGATCTGTGGATTCTTTCAACCTCCTTCCTGGGTCTAAACATCAGGGCAATTTTCCTTGAGAATTTCTTTAAGGATGATTTCTAGGTTCTTTCTTTGATCATGGCTTTCAGGTAGTCCAATAATTTTTAAATTAGCTCTCCTGGATCTATTTTCCAGGTCAGTGGTTTTTCCCATGAGATATTTCACATTGCCTTCTATTCTTTCATTTGTTTGGATCTGTTTAATAGTGTCTTGATTTCTCATAAAGTCACTAGCTTCCATTTGCTCCAGTCTAACTCTGAAGGAATGAATCTCCTCAGTGAGCTTTTGAGATTCTTTTTCCATCTGGCAAATTCGACTTTTTAAGGCATTCTTCTCCTCATTGCCTTTCTGAGCCTCTTTTGCCATTTGAGTTAGTCTATTTTTTAAGGTGTTATTTTCCTCAGTCAGGCTGTTGACTGTCATTTCATACTTTTCTTGCATCTTTTTCATTTCTCTTCCCAAATTTTCCCCCACTTCTCTTATCTGCTTCTTAAGGTCCTCTATGGCCTGTAGCCAGCTTGTATTTTCATTTGGGGCTTTTGGTGCAGGAGTTCTGACCTCACAGTCCTCCTCCATGCTTTGAGCCTCTTTGCCCCTAAAATAGGAGTCCAATGTTGAACTTTTCTGTTTATTTTGTTTCATTTGCCTAGGCATATTGCCACTTAATTACTTGATTTTTGGGCTTGTTGCCACAGTAGGACTCTGCCACCAGACAGGGGAGCTTCTGCCCAAATGTGGGGTCTTCACAACTTCCGCCAGTTGTGTGGCCTCTGTAAAGCCTCCACCCACTCTGGCAAGTTGGATACCCACCCCAAACTTCCCCCCCAGACCACAATCCAGATCCAGGCAGTTTAAAGCAAAAGCGATTAACCCCCAGACTGATTGCTGGATCTCCCTACAGTTCGCAGACCAGGAGCTAGAGCCACTACTGAAGCTGCAAAATGGCTTCTGTGCAGCTGTTTCTTCAGCAGCTTTTTGCCCCCAGGGGAGGAAGCCACGTGTTCCCCAAATACTGGTCCCAAAGTCCATATGGCACTAACCTCTCACTTTGTCCTAGGCATATCTGTGCTGATAATTCTGGAATTTCCACAGTTGCTGGTGTTCTGGGGTCCCTCCAGCCGGCTGAAGGCCCGGCCACCCTGGGGCTAAAACCGCGGACCTGGGCTCTGCTCTGCGCACTGCGCTGTAGGTTCCCAGCGAGTTGTGGTGCCTGTTCTCAGAGCGCTGCACTGGCAGCTCCCTGCAGGGCTGCTGGGCTGTCCTCAGCAGGAGGTTAGCTTCTCTGTGCTGTTCTGTGAATGCTGGGGCTCCAGAAGTTGTTCAGAGTCCCCTTTCACATTGTTTGAAATTTGTGTGGGGCAGAGCACATTGGAAATGCTGTTTCTACTCTGCCATCTTGGCTCCGCCCCCCCCATTCACTTATGGGTGTGTTCTTGTGAATGTACATGCAAAGAAAAAATCATTAAAGAGAAAAATATTATTTGTAGTTAAATTCCAGTAATTTTCATAGTTTTTTTTTTTTGTCCACTGATGTCAAGCATTTTTGCTTTCTCCATTTAGACACAGCAGGCACTCTGCTTCCCTGTCTCTACTCCAGGAGAGACACAGGGTCACAGGGCCAGGAAGAGTGTAGGAGCTGATGGTTTCAGACTCAAACTCCATTTTGTGGGTATATCCTATATGACTTCTGGGGTCACTGCCTGGTTCAGTGACTGTGGGTTAGGGGCAGAGTTAACTCTTAGCTTCATCAACATTCCTGTTGTTCCATCGACTCTTTGGAATCTGCAATGGTGACTGCCGGCAATGCACAAGGCTTTCTTCTATAGGAGGACTCCTCTGATTTTCCTCTGTTTTTTAATCCAAGGAAGCAATGATGTCTTTCAGAGTCTAAGGGTCAGAGCCTCCTTATTTTCATTGTAAAACTTCTCTGGCCCCAGCTCCCAGTTCTATAGGGTAGGATGGAGAACAGGACCACAGGTAAAGAGCCAGCATGGAACCTGCAGGTCTCCCAGGGCAGCCCCATTTTGTAAATGAGGAAACAGATCCAGAGAGAGAGTGTGTAAGTAGGGATGGTTAGGGAGTGTTGTGGCTCACGGTGCTTCAAAGGCTAAATCTGGGAGGATTTGGGGACCCCTTTTAGATATTTCTGCAGATGAAGGAATCAATCAGTAAGTATTTATTAAGCACCTACTGTGTGTCAGGCACTATGTTAGGTGCTGGGGATACAAGTGCAACATAAAACAGTCTCTGCAACCCTGGGTCCTGGTGGGAGGGCAAAGGGCTGTGGAGGAAGTGAGGCCAGGAAGGCAGAAAGCCTGTGAAGGGAGAGCAGAGGCAAGACATGGGCAGGAGGACAGCCTGGACAGTGTAACAGATCTATGAGGGTGAGGCACGGACACTTGGGTGCAGTGGGAGGAGCCTCAGCCGGGGATGGAGAAGCAAGGGAGACCTGAGTTCAGATGCTGACTCATTTACACACTTGGAGTCTCCTCACTTTTCTCAGTTTCTTCATCATGAGGTTAACAGTACCTATGATACTTCACAGGTCATTAAGCAGACCAAATGATGGAAGGCACTTTGCAAATCTTAAAGCACTCTATAAATCCCTTCCCTCCCTTTTCCCCTTCCCTTCCCTCTTCCCTTCTGTTCCTTTCACTTCTCTTTTCTTCTGATAGAACACTAGACCTAGAGTCAGGAAGACCCAATAGGGTCACTTAATTTCTCTCTGCCTCAGTTTCCTCACCTGTAAAATGGGGATAATAATAGCATCTACATCACAAAATGGCTGTGAGGACCAAATGAGACAATATACAGCACTTGGCACATCGTAGGCACTTTATAAATACTTGTCCCCCTCCCCCTTCCCTTCCTTCTCTGTGCAACAGAGTGTAGGATCCTTAAGAAAGGGACTGTTTTGTTTTCTACCCCCAGCACCCAGAACTGTATCTTGAATGTGGCAGGTTGTTAATAAAAGTTTATTGAACTTAATGGAATGAATTTGAGGTCCTTCATTCTCCTGGTTGCCTTCTCTGGATGTTCTCTGCCTAATCAATGTCCTTCCTAAAATATTTTAGTTGTGATTTGTTCAACAGAATCCAGTGGAACTATTACTTCCCTATTCTTGGAAACTCTGCCTATCCATGCAACCCATGACCAAATTCACTTTCTTGTTGCCTTATCAGTGTTGACTTACATTGACTCCACAGACCACTAAAACCCCCAGATCTTTTTTAAATTGCTGTTGAACCATATCTCCCATATCTTGTACTTGGGAAGTCAGGTTTTTGAACCTAAGCATATGATTATGTTTATTTCAATTAAATTTCACTTTATTAAATATAAACCAATTTAATCTGTCAAGACCATTTTGGCCTTCGGTTCTATCATATGGTATGTTAGCTACTTCACCCAGCTTAGGTGGCCAGTCTCCTGTGGTCCTCTCCATATTTCTCCCATTCCCTTACAACCCAACTACTAGACACTTATAGGTCAGATTTCCATGGTCAATGTGAAGCAGAGGTTCAACACAGCTACCTATGTAATTCAAGGAAAAAAAGAAAAAAAACTTTCTTTGCATATTTTACGTAATTGGAGGTGATGAGGGCCTGTCCTGAGAACTCTCCAGCATAGACCCCAAACTCTCCTGAGGACAGTGGGTCTTCACCAGGGACCCACAGACCCCTCCAAGAGGTCTATAAATTGATTTTAGGGAGTCCTTGAACTTGGATAAGGAAAAAAAAATTACCTTTTTGTTTTCACTAACCTTTCACTAGAATTTAACATTTCCCTCAATTATTTCAAAGCATTTTTCTGAGAATCACCACCTTTCTTCTTTCTTCTAGGCTTCACCAGACTGCCAAAGGGTCTATAGGACACAAAAGTTAAGAATTCCTACCCTAGAGTTTTTGTTAAATCCAATCTTGGACTAAAGGATGAGGCAGTTACATTCCCAGAATGGTTCCTAGTCTGACTCCAATCAACCACTCAATCATTCAAGAAGCATTTAATTTTTTTTTCTTTACTCTCTCTGTGACCCTTGAACATAGTGGAAATCTGAAGAAGCTGTTTCTTCTCCACCTACTAAGAAGTAATTAGGTGATCATTACTTAACTCATTCAGACAAATGTACCTTTCTATATTTCTCTTGTTTGCTATGCAGCCAACAAGCATTTATTAAACATTCACTATGTACCAGACACTATGCTAAGTGCTGAGGATACAAAAACAGCAAAACCAATGCCTGACCTCAGAGAGCTTACATTCTAAATTGGGAAAGCACACCTATATAAACAGGTATAGCAAGTCAATTAACCCTTTCATTAGGTGCCTGCTATGAGCAAGGGACTGAAGGTGGTCAGCACTAATCACTCACCTCTCCAAAAACCATTCCAGAGATATCCCTAAAGATGAAGAGGTGTTATAACTTAGGAAAAAGACAGCTTCGAGGAATGGAGGTACCATTGAAAAATCCTTGAATATTCCTTATTATGATGGTGGCTGGGTGGGAAGCCACTGCAGGGAGGCTGCAGAATAGAAATGAGAAGGACCCTAGGTTTAGACCTGGAAGGGTTCCCCAGAAGCCCACTAGTTCAGCCTCCTTATTTTACAAATAAGGAAACTGAGACTTACTCAGAGAGGAGAAATAATAATAAAGAATAATAGCTAACACTACTACGGTACTTACAATGTGCCAGGAGCTGTGCTGGTTACTTTACAATTATCATCTCATTTGATCCCCACTACAACAATTATTATCCCCATTTTAAAGAAGAGGAAACAAATACAGGTTAAGTGACTTGCCCAGGGTCACACAGCTAGTAAATGTCTGAGACTGGATATGAACAGAGGTTCTCCTGGCTCCAGACCCAGTTCTTGATTTACTGCCAGTATGACTTAGGATCTTAGATTTAAGGGACCTTAGAGGTTTTCTAGTTCAACCCTCTCGTTTCGCAGATCAAGAAAATGAAGCTCTAGGAAGCCTCAAAGGTCACATAGGGGCTATAGGCAGAGTCCTAATGTAAGGAAAGGGAAGGAAAGGGGAAAAGGGAAGGGGAAAGAGGAAAGGGAAGGGAAGAGAAGGGGAAAAGGGAAAGGGGAAATGACCTGACTCCAAATCCAGTGATTTTTTTTTTTGCACGGGACCAGGTCTTAAGCCCATCAGGGTCAAGCTCCTAATTCCCCCCACCCATGTGAAGGTAACCAGGGGAAGTTTATGCCAAGTTAGGAAGGATCGAGTGCCCCCCCCCCCCCCCGGGCTCAGTCTCCCACCTGCTTCTTAGCCCCATGAGTATGTGATCATCCCAATGGACAACCAAAGCATGCTTGAGGAGCATTCTACAGGGCAGGGGGGATTATTTGGGGGCATAAGACACAATTGTCCAGTTGAGTTGCGGAGACAATATAGCTGCAGAAAACTGGAGGGCCTTTAGTAGATTCTCAAGTAATAATCATGACTAGTCCTAATATAATGCTCTGCAGACAAGATTTAATTTGATCCTTATAAGAACTCAGTGAGATAGGCTTAGTAGCTATTTGTTTCAGAGAAAGGAGACTAAGGCTCGAAGAGGGTTAGTGACTTCTCCACTGTCATACACTTAGCAAATTTCAGAGGGAGAATATGAACCAAGATCTCTATTAATAGACTCCAGGGACCAGCACTTTTGCCACTGAACCATGTTTTCCCTCCCTATACTTAATCTACTTAAGAGGGGCAGCTCCATCCCAGGCAACTGTGAAATGTCTTAGGGACCCAAATCTTCGTGTAACTTTAAGGTGTTCTTAGTGCAAGGGTTCTTAACCTAGAGTTGGAGAACTTATATTTTTAAAAATTTAAATAACTATTTCAAGATAATTAGTTTCTTGTATTTCTTTTATGTACTTAAAAACCATCATGGGGTCCAGAGGAAGCTGGTGGTAAAGGAGGTATAGCACTGGGCCTGAAGTCAGGAAGATCTGAGTTCAAATCTGGCTGGAGACACTAACTAGCTGTATGACGGTGGACCAATCACTTAACCTCTGTCTGCCTTAGTTTTTTCAGCTGTAAAATGGGGATAATAGCATCTGTGGGTGTGAATATCAAATGAGATAATATTTATAGAGTGCCTGGAACATATGGCCTTCTTCAGCCTGAATTTTGTGTCATTGTGACACAAAAGAAAGTTAAAAATCTCTGCCTTAGCGTTGAAGGGAGAAGAAATGGATGAAGAAAGGAGTCAGAAAATTAAGGGTATTTGACTCATCCTGAGTTCCCACGGCTCTGGATTCTAGAAGCAGGCTGTGTGTGTGTGCTTGGTGTCTTTGTGTTTCTATTGTAAGTGTGTCTGAGCTGTGGCTGCCTACCTGTCCTCTGTATCTATCACTGAGTTAGTCTCTCTTTAGTACGAATTACGTTTGTGGGGCCAGTGATACAGCAGGTAGTGCTGCCTCATCGGCAGCTGAACATACAGGAAATGTAGGGAGGGCAGGGGTGGGGGCTGAGATCCAGGTGTTCAGCTGTGTGGAGCTAAGGATGCCCAGAGCCTTGGCAACGAGCGACGGTACTGCAAAGGTAGGGAGAGCAGAGACAGACGACAAGCGTGCGTAAAAGCGACGCATTTCCCTCAGAGGACTAGGAGGAGCAGTTGCCAGGGGCGCCCGGGATACACATGTGACAGCAGCCCCCCCTCCCCTTCAGCCCCCCATTACCCTGAGTCACATGAGCTCCAGGATTCAGTGTTGGGGCCGAGAGGCTGGTGCAAAGCAGGGTCAGCTGACGGCGCTACGGCCCCTCGACTTCAGTGTGGCCAAGCAGGAGCCTTCTCCCCTTCAGTCTGCAGAGCCGCTGTCCATCCCGATCCCGAAATGGACCCCATAGACGAGAAAAAGCTACGGGCCCTGCAGATGCTGCAGCCACCGGGCCTGGGTAAGGGTCGCGCGCTGCTGGCCACCCTGCGGACTCTGATGCTCTTCACGGCCGCGATGATCACCTTGCCCATCGGTCTCTACTTCGTGTCCAAGACGTACCTCTTCGAAGGCATGCTGGGCTTGCCTGCCATAGACAGCTACTTCTATTCCGCGATCGTGGCCGTAGTCTCCGTACACATAGTGCTGGCCCTCTTCGTCTACATGGCCTGGAACGAGGGGACCCGGCAGTGGCAGGAGGCGAGCAAGCTAGAATAGGACAGCAGCCCCGCCCCGACGGCCCTCCCTCACACCCATCCCCAGACTCCTCAGCTGGGGCGGGGGGCCCAGCGAAAAGATCCGGGGCTTGGGCATGTGTGGGCAGGGCCGATGGTGCGGGTCGCTGCTTTCCACCCGACCCCTGAATGTTTGAGGAGGTAAGCGCGGTTGTCATTCATTCATTCCAACTTCATGCTTGGGCCACTGTGGCGGGAAGGGGGAACTGAACGAAGTGGGGTGAATGGTTTGGGACATTTTTCAGTGTGCTGGCAGAGTCCACTCCTTTAAGGAAACAAGCTGCGCTCCTCAATCGCTGTGCTGATAGTAACTAGAGATGAGGCTCTAATTTGGGGACATTGAAATCTGTGTGTCCCTGAGCTCATAGAATCATAGATCTTATCCGTAGAGCTGGACGAGACTTCAGTGGAACACATTGATCTCAACATTCCAGTGTCGTGGTGAATTTTTCGGTAGGATATCTTGGGTGATAGGGGACGTGGTTGGTAAATCTCAGCTTTGAAGACTTCGGACACTTAATAAGTGTTTCCTGAATAGAAAGGAGTTGAATTTGAGGAACTTTAATATGGATAAGTTAGGAGCTTGGGGGAAGGAGGTGGGGGGGGGGGGGATGACGTCAGGGATGGAGATAAGAGATTCGGGACTCAGTGTAGACGTGAAAGCTGTTACCATGGTAGCAAATGAAATTGCAGAGGGAGAGAAAGAGAAAGGGAGAGGGAGAGAGAGAGACAGTGAGCCAAGGGGTGCCTGGGATAAAGCCAGATGCTTGCTCCTTTTTACAGTGAAATAAATGTTAAAAGGGACCCACAGCCTCGAATGAAATTCTTGATTCAGTTTTCACTATGATAAATTAGTGGACTGGGTTTAGCATTAATTCAGAAGAATTACAGTGTTATGTATTTCAGGTATTCCTCTTGCAAATTAAGATTTTCTTATTGTGTTCATCACACTCCTTCTGTCATGTGTCAGTCAACAAGCATTTATTAAGAGCTTACTATATGCCAGGCAGTATGCTGAGCACTGGGGGTATTAAGAAAGGCAAAAATCCTTATCCTTAAAGAACCCACTTTCTAATGGAGGAGACGATATGAAAACAACTGTGTAATTACAAAGATACACACACATATACTTGCTTTCCATTTGCACTATATATACATATATGTGATTCTATATATGTGTATATGTGTGTATATATACACACATATGTACATACATATACACATATAGTATAAATGGAAGGTAATCTCAGAAGGAAGGCACTAACAATGTGTGTAGGGATATTAGGGGTTGGGAGGAAATACCACGTAAGCCTCCTCCAGAAGGGGGATGATATAGTTTCTAGGTATGATTCAATTAGTCAAAAAGCAAATGTTAGGCACTGTGTTAAATGCTGAGGATACAAAGAAAGGCAAAAACATTCATTTCACTGGGGAAGACAACCTAGAAAAAATTGTGCATGTACATCACACCTACACACATATACACACGGTGTAAATGAAACAGCAGGTAGGTATGGTCATTCATTTTTGCATGTCGAGAGTACAAAAAATCCAAAGCTGGATGATTTTGTTCATCTAGTGAGTCATATCCCCTTGAAGCATCCTGGCTTACGGGGAAGCAACATACCAGGATGGACTGGGTGATACACCTGGAATCAGGAAGTCTTGGGTTAAAATCTCACCTGTGACACTTAGGACCATATATTTGGATAGCTCCTTGTCCCTTAATTTTACAGATTAGTAAACTGAGACCCTGAGAGGTGAAGTGACTTGTCCAGGGTCATACAAATAGTACTCAGCAGAGCTGGGTTTCAAACCCAGGCCCCTTGACTAAAAATCCAACCTGTTTCCCTCTGCACCATGCTGTGAGATTATTTGCAAGTTGCTTGATTTCTCTGAGGCTTCATTGCCTTGGCTATAGAATAGGGTTCATAATACTCACTACTAATAGATACTACTAATAGCTTTCATTTATTATAACATTTTAAGATTTACAGATTGATTTATAGAACTATCTCATTTAACTGTCACAACCACTCTATGAGGTTAAAAGGTGACTGAGGTTCAATACAGTTAAGTCACTTGCCCAGAATCACACAGCTAGGAAGATGGATGTGCCCATCACCAAAGCAGGTGACGACCCCCCCCCCCAAATGCTTTAGTATATAGTCCTCGTGGGTAACTGGGATTTTTAAAAAATTAAGTATTTGGTGGCTAACTCTTTGGTGATTAAGCTATTCAGGCTGAGATGGGCAGGACTCCATATAAGAAATGTATTGTCCTTCCTCAGTTCTATATTCAGGCTCTTACTGGAAGAGCCTTCAAGGGTCACATTCACATCAGGATGAGATATCAGAACAGGTTTAAAACAACAACAATGAACAAGCTTTTATTGATACATTTGTTTTCTTTTTTACATCTCTATGATTTCCCTCAGTAACCCTTCCCTTTCCCTCCCAGAGAACCATCCCATATAAAAAATCATATTTTATAGACAAGAAAAAGAGGGAAGAGGGGCAGCTAGGTGGTGCAGTGAATAGGGCCCCTGCCCTGGAGTCAGGAGGACCTGAGTTCAAATCCGGCCTCAGACACTTAACACAAAAAAACTAGCTGTGTGACCTTGGGCAAGTCACTTAACCCCGACTGCCCTCCAAAAAATGAAAAAAAAAAAAAAAAAGAAAGAAAAAGAGGGAGGGAAAGCAGCATAATTGAGCAATACACCAAATAAGTCTGAAAATATGTGCAATATACAACACATGTGAACCTCCCACCTCTTCTTTCCAGTCGCAGTTTTGTTCGTAATTTTGCAACATTAAATTTTTTATGGTTCTTTATGTTTATATTGTGACCACATTATTGTTTTTGGATCTTCTTTGCAATAGTTCATGTGGATCTTTCTATGCTTCTCTGTATTAATCACATTCATCATTTCTTAGAGGACAGTAATGTCCCATTACATTCATGGGCCACGATTTTTTGAGCCATTATGCAATCATAGGATATCTACTTTTTCCAATCATTTGCTATCACAAAAAATGTTTCTAGATGTATTTTCATGTCTAAGGGGACTTTCTTCTTACCAGTGGTCTCCTTGAGATCTAAGCCTAGTAATGGAATCTCTGGGCCAATGGGTATAGACATTTCAGTTATTTTATTTGCATAATTTTAAATTGCATTCATTTCAAAATAGTTGTAATAATTGTATTGACTCACAGCTCCACCAACAATGCACCAGTGTTCTTATTTTCCACACAGCTCTTCCAACATTGACTATTCCCATCTTTTGTCCCCTTTGCTAATTTTCAGAGTATAAGGTGAAGCCTCAAGGTTGTTTTGATTTGTACATTTACAATTAGTGATTAGAAGCATTCTTTCATGTGATTATTAATAGCTTGCAATTCTTTTGAGAACTGTTTATATTCTTTTTTTTTTTTTTTTTGCTTTTTGCAGGGCAATTGGGGTTAAGTAACTTGCCCAAGGTCACACGGCTAGGTTTTTTTGTTTGTGTGTGCGTTAAGTGTCTGAGGTCAGATCTGAACTCAGGTCCTTCTGACTCCAGGGCCGACGCTCTACTCACTGCGCCACCTAGCTGCCCCTGTTTATATTCTTTGACCACATATCCATTGAGGAATGGATTGGATAGGAATTAGAAAACTGAGGTAGTGGTAAAATAACAGCATATATACTGTGATAAAACAAAGGGAAGGTTTGAGAAGCAAACACACACACTCTTGATTTTTATGACCTTAAATGTGTGTCTTATTACTCATTTCAGATTCCATTGTGGATATTGTGCTGACCTCGTCTCCATTTTCCCTGATTACGGCTCCAGGAGAAAAGAGTTGCTATTACCTGCAAAGCCAGTCAAAGACTACACATATTCTGTGATAAAACACCTTCTTGTCCTGATACCAATGGATACCAAGGAAAACTTCCCAAGTTCTTCATTTATTTGGTTTCCACTCTGTGCTCTGAGAGGTCCAGTCTAATTCAGTGATGGTAGATGCAGGACAGATTTCTTTATCAAAATCAGAAGCCTGAAAGCTGAAGATTTTGCAGATTTACTGACCTACCATAGTATTCCAGGCCCTATTACAGTCTCCCCACACCTCCCTGGGCCTGTTTGGTCCTTTAGCTCAGAGGACCACCTACTTCATCCCAAAACCTAGGTCCAGAGTGGACACTGTTCTCAGATCAAGATAGAGCTTGGCTTGGTCCTATGCTTTGGGTTCTGTACCCTCCTTAATCTATACTATTATTCCAAAGGTAGTATGAAGTAGTGGAAGGATCACCAGGTTCAGATTTAGAAAACTTGGGTTTGAATCCTAGATCTACCTAGATTAGGTACAATTTACTTCAGTATTCTGACTCTTAATTTATCCATTCAATAAATGAATTTAAATGGGGGTAAATAAAAAAAATCATGCTGCCTACAGTATAGATTAACTTCTGTGTAAATTGGGTCAAATTCAGTCACTCTTCTCAATTTCATCATCTCAAGGGACACTGCCACCTCCTTAGTAGATCTCGTCCTGTGGGGGTGAGAGTTCAAATGTGCCAGGTTCACTTTTGTCCCTCCTAGGAACCAGTCATTGTAAAACCACTGAAAGTTATGCTTCAATTCACATCTATTAGATGTCTTTCTGGTTTTTAGGCACAGGTGTTCTTGGTGTGATCTAATTGACCCGTACCTCACACCTAGCTCTTTGGAATTTCATGTATTCATTCACTGCTTGTACTTGTCTTGTGCAGCAATGACACTGGTCTTCTGACCTTCTCTATATAGTTTTGCAAATAAGCTCACATTCTAAATTACTGCTACCTGTGGCTGCTAGTAGCTATGTCTCTGCTTTGAAAAGTTGGGTGTTTGCCCCTTTTGGCAGTTTCTGGCCTCTTTTGGTCTCCTTGTTGTGACAACTAGTCAGCATAATTTGGACTTTTCTAGGAAATGGTGGTAAAAGCTGTCTTTTGTACATTTCCTGTTTTTGTGGAACCCCCTCCCCCAACAAGCTGATTCTTGTCCTAACCTTTGCCCTAATCAGTAATTGATCTAATTGTATAGCATCAGCTGATTCAAAAATCACTGCTACAGTGGACCCATAGTTTCCTATCTTTTAAAGTATGATAGATATTTGGCCCATGAAGTACTTTCTAACACTTCTGTTGAAAATGTTCATGGTTTATTGATGTGAGGCTTCTGAGTGGTCCACAAGCCTTTGACCCCTTTCATTTCTTGGTCTTGAACCATATTCTCCAATTTTATCATCCTTACATGATCATTTAAGCATCAAACTTATTGATTTAGTTTAGAGAATCTCATCAGGTTCTTTAAAAAAACATTTTCTACCCTTTCCTCTGAAATGTTTATTGGTATATAAGCTTTATTCACTTTTGCCATGGCCTGTAAAATTGGTGAAAGCTGGAAGATGAGATAACAAAGCACAACATGAAATGGTATTTCTTGTTGCCTTGGCATATGATGAAAACAAGTTGAACATCTCACTTATTTACTTCTCTGAAGGAGATCTATGAGCTATTCTTGCATTTTACTGTGACTTTGTGACAGCTTCTAGTTTTATTTATAGCTAAAATAGGGCTGAGTGGTTCAATACAGTAGAATAAACTCAATTCAATATGGTGGTAGTCCTGCACAGAGTCTAAATGGAAGGATTTGTTGTTGAAGGCAAAGTTCTCCAAATGGTCCTATTTACAAGTGACTTGCATCAAGCCTAGGAATACACTTAATATTTAGTACAGTGCTTGATATTTAGTAAGCACTTGAATGCTTGTTGACTGACAGTGAAATATCCAAAAATGTGAAAGAGTTTAGTGTATCCAATAAAGAAGAACAAAGTGGATAAAAAAAATGAATATTCCACAAATTATGTCATGGTGGTAGCAATCCAACTAGCTAGTCCATTGATATATGTTTTATGGGCAATGAGTTGGACCCAGAATTTCATGGGAAAAGATTAGGTTGAATTGCACATAGTGAATGTGTAATGCTTCACTTTGGTGATCCCAAACTACATTGTTGTGAAAACCTAATTTTCCAAGTGACATTATGAGGCTGTTGATCATAGAACCCTGTATACTCAGAAAACTTAAAGATAACCTAATAGGCAAAGGACAGATACATGGCAGTAGTGAGCTGTTTTTGGTGATGGCTTGTGCATAAGATGTGGCTCCAAAGGCATAGAAGTGGGGACCAACCCAGAAAAGGATGTGGGCTCCTCTTGTAGTGAGAATGAGAAAACAGATGGATAATTCAAGTGGTACACACAAGATTCCAAGGTTGGATCATTGGTTGGATCATCTATAAAGGATTCATGGAAAAATTTGGGCAAGACCAACGGAAGGATGAGAAGGCATTGAAGAGTTATGAAGTAAAGGATTGCCAGCAGAGTGAGGATGCCACTTTTTGGGAATGGCAACCTTCTTTAAATCATGCCTGGCTGGCAGCTGCCTTCTCTGCTAAGTCCTGCATTTAAAAGCCTGGTGTTTTAGAAGAGAAGCAAGCAAGGGAGAGCAGGAGCTAAGGGCTTGTCTCTCTGAAGTCTAAAGGGAAGAAGGGGAAAGATTAAAGTAGAATAATAAAGATTAATGAGAAAGACAATGAATTGTACCAAGATGTGTATCTGTCTGTCTACATCTTGCTCTAAATGTTATCTTTCAAATAAATTATTTAGTGATATCATGTAAGGTTACTGTGTTTGACTATTTCAATCAAGTTATCATTTATTTATAGAATATATTCTGTAAAATGTGTAGAGTATTATGGTTTGGAATTAATTCATCATAAACCCTATTGCTGGGACCATGGATCATTTAGTGGAATTATCACTGCCTTCCCATAGCCACTTGCCCTGATCTGAGGCAAAGTTGCTAAGAAGAAATAATCAAGCCTCTTCATTGTGGGACCTGTACCTAAAACATGTAAGACATCAGTTAGGGTCAGAAGTCATTCATAGATATAGAGCTGAAGGAATATAAAAGTCATCTTAGTCTCTTATTTTATAGATGAGGAAACTGAGAAGTGACTTGCCTAGGGTCACACACATAATAAATCTGAGGCAGGATTTGAATCCTGCTAGAACTAGCTTTTGTGCTAGTTCTCTTTCCAATGGACCATTTTTATCTAGAGAAAACATAGGCATATGTTTCACATACATTAAAGGAGCATTGGACCTAGTGTCAGGAAGACCTGAGTTCAAATCCAGCCTCAGACAGTAGCTGTGTGACCTTGGGCCAATCACTTAACCCTGTTTGCCTTAATTTCCTCTTCTGTAAAATGAGCTGGAGAAGGAAATGACAAACCACTCTAGTATTTCTGCCAAGAAAACCCCAAATGGGGTCCCGAAGAGGTGGACATGACTGAAACTAACTCAACAACAACAATACCGTTAACAACAACAATACTGTTAACAACAACAACAACAACATCAAACTGTTCATCAATTGTCTCTCCCTGCACCACCCCACCCTCAGACACCTGACCCACAAGCTGGGAATGGGTATCGAAGAGGTGAGGGACTGAGCCAGGGAGACAGTTGGAGATTTTGGATAGGTAAGTCTCAGAGGCTCTGCATTTTGGGGGGCATAAGGATGTAATACACTGAATTAAAATGTGTTATATATATGTATATATACATATGTGTGTATATGCATATGTTTGCATACATATATATAATAACACACACTATTTCCTACTGATATTTGGAGTATCAATGACTTCACCAAGGTAGGAGACTCATGGTATGGTGGCTTCCTCCACCTGTGACAGATCACAACTGGATGATTTTGTAGCTGAGTCCAGGAAAATGCCTTATTGAGTCTCAGAGAAGTTAAATAATTTGTTCAAGGTTACATTGCTACTAAGTGTGAAAGTTATACCCAGATCCTCTCTTCCTGTCCCATGTCCAGAACGCTTATCTATTATACTCTTTGTAAAGCACATTGAAAGAACAAATCTCAAAACACACCAATGGAGGGGAAAATAAAGTTTCCTTTGAGGAGTAATTCTGTCCTTGTATCACTTCTAAAGGAAAGAAGGTAGTGAAATATATGGAGTGTAGCCTGATAGATCCAGGGCTGAAAGGGACCTTAAATACCATTTAATCCAACCCCTTCGTTTCACAGATGAGGAGGCTGAGGCCCCTGGGGATCTGTGGTGATCATAGGTGGGATTCGAACTCAGACTATGGACTCTGTAGCCAATGATCTTTTCACTGTGCAAATACCAAGGACTTCATGAAGTGGGAAAATGATGGTTTGTCCCTCAATTTTGACTGTTCTTTGGCTCCTATCATTGTTGACTGCATCCATTGAGACCAAGTTCTGATTCTTGGGATTGATATGGCCACGATGTTCTCCTTGGTGGCCACAGGGCCATGGAGGGGGAGGACATTGATCTCTAAAGGGAAACAATGGCATTTCTTAATCTGGAGACTTCAGGAGTCTGAATCAGATGGCCAGATACCATTGTGTTTCTCAAAAGGAAGGAAATGAACAAAGAGTTGGAAGTTGCCCCTAATTGTCCCTGCTGTTAGGACCTGGGAAGGGAGCAGGGTGACTCTGAGTCCACAACAGTCAGTCCATCAGTCCGAAAACCCACCAAGGGAGAGGAGTTCACCTGTATCAGTCTGGGTCTGATTTTCAGGGCAAACAGTCCTCCACATTCTGCAAAGCAGTTGCCCATGGAGTGGGCCTGTGAACCATGCCTAGAACCAGGGATGAGAAAGAGAAGTGATGTCCCTGCAATTCATCATGCTTTCCATCCTCACACTCCAGTCAGAATTTATCACCTCTGATGCTTATTTGTTGTGTGACCATGGGCAACCCACTTACTTGCTCTGTCTCATTTCCCCCCTCTGTAAATTGAGGGGGGTGGAGTAGATGGCCAGGGATGTTCCTTCCAGCTCTAAAATCTAGGGTCCTATGATCTTTCTAGGAGATTCCAGAGACGGGGAAAGTGCATTTTTTAAAATAAGGAGCACATTTTTTATGACAGGTACAATTCTAACCAGAGGGAGAGTACTCCTGAATACTTCTGCAGTTACACTTGTCTTAAAGGAAGTCAAAAAGGTGAATCTTTTCCTTTTAAGCCCTACAGAGTAGGCTGTATAATCTCCCTGAGACTCAATGAGCAGCCCTGACCTAACTTGGGATTCATAGAACTGCCCAAGTTTTAAGCCCTGGAGACAATCTGATCCAGACCTTCCTTCCTTCCAAGATAGGTTACTTAGCATGTTTCTTTTTTTTTTTTAATGGCCAAATTAAAGCTTCAAGTTTTATTTTCATAATTGTCACCCATGGAGTCTCTTTCTAGAGAGGTGATAATCTGCATTATTATAACACTTAATACTTTATTTATACATCACAAAGTTAGGAAAAATACAAGTGAAGCACAGGTTTCTCACTATAATACCATATTCTATATATGAACAAATTTAATATATTAAATATATGGCAGAGACAGACTTCACTTACAATGGAAAATTGTAATGAATTATAATTATATTATAATGAAAGGCTGCACATTCATGCAGCCTTTTTCTTTTGTATGAAAGTAGAGCTCTGGAAAACATTTTTCCTATTGCAACACCTCACTGTTTCCACTTTTAACCTGTTTTCATGATAAAATATTTTAAAGTGTGCAAATTGCATCACATGGCAAAAAAAATGATCAATATGAAACAAATGTTTTTCAATATTTACTAGACTAGAATAGCCCTATCAAGGGAATATTCACATATGGCTGAACAAAGGTAGTGTGCTTTAGTTCTGAACACCGGGAAAAAGAAATAGAGGGAGAGGAGAATTCTAAGAAGAAAAAGAGGGGCAGCTACATAAAAAAATTAATTGCAAAACATTTCTTTTGAAAACTGAGACTTGATTATTTTCTTACTACTTGACACCCAGTTCATTTTTGGCTTTCTGTTGTATAAAAGGAAAAAAGACGTTAAAATGTTCAATGCTATAAAAAATGTGGTATGTGCATGGTACAATATAGAACGATACATGGCCTTGAATACAGCCATATTTGGTTGGGGGCAGGTAATAATTTATCCAGAGGAAGATCTACAAATGACTCCACACTGTCAGAAGCTTGTGATTAGAACAAAGTGGTAGGTATAGTGGCACTGGGGCAACAAATCCTTAAGATGGGAACATTTTTATCTTTTTGTTTTGTTTTTTTGTTTTTTGCTTTTTGGAGGGCAATTGGGGTTAAGTAACTTGCCCAAGGTCACACAGCTAGGTTTTTGTTTATGTGTGCGTTAAGTGTCCGAGGCCGGATCCGAACTCAGGTCCTTCTGACTCCAGGGCCGACGCTCTACTCACTGCGCCGCCTAGCCTCCCCTGAACATTTTTATCTTGCAGTACTAAATACCAAATGCAGATGACAGTCCAAAGTCAGTCTTAAGATGCTTGCCATAATGTTGAAAATATGAAGATCTATACAGAATGATGTAATGGCTTGAAAGATAAAAATAATGTCTAATATAATAGTGTTTTATAACAAGCTAAAATAAGTATTTCTGCACTAACACCAGACACACACACACACACACACACACACACACACACACACACACACGATCTATTATGGACTCTAGAAGGATGTTGAAGTTTTCTAAAGAATCACTTGTGTGTGTCTTAAGGATATTTTCATTCATCAATCCATAATGCTCCCAGGGAGGTCTAGCAGAACCATGCATAAACTATAATGCATACATGAGTAGTCATGAGACTGGTTTTCAGAAGTGGCTTCTGGAATGTCTCACAGTTACTTCAGAGACCAGGCATAAATAAGGAAATTACTTATAATATATATATATATATGTATCTATGTATCTATATATATGTATCTATGTATGTATGTATATGCATGTCTAGGGAATAAATAGGAAACCAATGTGCAAAGGTGGTTACATCTGCCTGCAGAATACACATTACTTGTGTCCAGAGCCCTTTTCCAAATAAGCAGATTACTTGAAAGGACTATGACACTAAAGGGGTGATTCTAAAACTTTTGACCATCAAGCAAGAAAGTAAAATGTGTTAAAGGAATATCTACAAAAACCCTAAGGAAAACATTATAGCTGCCATTTTTAGGAAACGACGAGCCACTTAAATATTTGAAATATGGTGCTTTAAAGACACCCATAATTTTTTTTTTAAATGCTTCTTCCCCTTCATCTCAACTTCTGCTGTGCAGACCCTGTCCTTATCGATGGCCAGTTCTTCTTCTAGCACTGACTAGCCCAGTAGCTGCATCTTTGGCAGGGAAGTACTTTGTTTAAGAGGAGCTGGATCTTTCATTCTCAGTTCCCTCCTGGGAACACAAATATAAAAGGATTTTTCATGGGTTCCGATTAACCTTACTCGATGCTTTCTTTGAAATATGTATATTTTCATCCTGTTTAAATCCAGAGAAAGCTACATAAATTTGCCAGATAATTGGCTTGTCTTCAAATTTTGCAAACTGGCTTGTAAGACTTGAAATACAGGTTTCAATAGGCTAAAAACAGTCCTAAGGCTCAAAATAGTCTCCTGCTCCCAAACTTATTTTCTGAAAGGACTGAACCATTTAATGTATCACACATGAGCATGAAATTTCCTTTAAAATATGTGTGTGTGCAAACACACACAAACACACACACACACACACACACGCACGCACAATGCCTCTTACACACCCATATCACACAAGAAAAACAAGCAGACCAGGCACTGACTTTCTATAAGGACAAGTCACTTTTAGTGCCAATCACTAGTCAATAAAGGAAAGAGAAAAGTATTTGCCAGGAAATACAAAAATCATAAATGGAAAAATGACATTCAAGTGTTCTACCTGCCATTCTCAATCCACAATCTTAACTCTAGAACTGAGCTCACAAAGGAGCCTGTTATCATTTTTGTATCAATTCTCTTAGAAAATTGAAACTGGCACTCTGGACAAACTTTTACCAAGGAAGGAATAAACTAGGGATTCACAGGAGGTAGGGGATAATGAGGCAATTTTTTGGTACAGTAGCCCAAAATATGGAGTTTCTATATTGGTGTTCCAATTCAGGACTACAGAGAAGGGTTCAGAATCTGGGTACACTCAACATCCACAAAACAGCAAGTCAGATTTTCCCCACACCCCCTACCCTGAGAGTATGCTTGTTAATAACTAGCACAGTCCTCGGCATTCGTCACCAGCAGCTGTGGCTTCTGCACCTTCACTTTTAGCCTGTGGTATTGTTGGTGATTTCTTCTTGATTCCTCCTCCTGGGACCACCAAACTTAAACCCAACTTGGCATAATCATTGTCCATGTACTTAAAAAGTGGAGATTTGCAGACCTCTGAAACTTGATCTTGGTCTTGTTGGTCGTACCCTTCTAAAAGTTGCTCCAGAGCAGTGCAGTCTTCGCTTCTATTGAATCCTGGTATGCTATAGCTCTCTCTGACACATCATTCTGCAGTTATGTAGTCATTTCTGTGTAGATGTAGACTTGGGCAATTGTTTTCTTATAACACGTTGGATAATTTTCAATTTCCTTATAGATATTCTTTTCCTTCTGAATGGAAAGTGCAGCCTCATCAAATTTATGTCCTCATACTAAAAGTCGTGAGGCTTTTCCTAGTAATTCAACTGCTTGTCGTAAGCGTTCTTCATTTTCAAACACCTTAGCTGTCTGTTGATAAAGATCTACAGCCTTTTCAGGGTTCACATTTTCTGTAAGTTTTCCTGCGTGTTCCAATGCCATGGCTGCTGTGTCAGGCATCCCGTTCTCCAGATACATCACACTGGCCTTCTCAATCAAATGAACAGCTTCAGGTAATTTCTGCATCTCCTTCAACATCATGCCAGCTTGTTCATAAGCCTTGGCTGCATGAAAAAGGGCCCTATTATTCTCATGTGTGGCAGCTTCTCTCAGACAGGTATCTTTGGCTCGATCAAACTGTTTGGCATTTTTAAAAGCAACAGCTGCTTTCCCACATTCAGTTGCCGCACTGTCATAATCTGGCTTCCATTTTTAAAAACCAGTTTTCAGGTATTTCTCAGCTTTGGCGATATGCTCCAGCCCTTCGTTGATCTTCTGCACTGCCATCTCCTCAGTCTCGGCTCGCATACTGCGGAGGGGACTCCCTCTTCCTGCCGCTGCAAAGGACTCCAGCTTGAAGCCGGGGACGGGGAGATTTGAAAGAAAGAAAGAAGGAAAGACCGAGTGGCCTCACCAGCAATCTGGCACCGGTGGGGTGGAGGGTTCAAACCCGGCGATGATGGTGGCGCGAGCAGAGTCTGGTCTGGGCGCACTGTCACTTAACATGTTTCTACAACGTTTAAGGTCATTATTAAGTGAATTTTTTTCACCTTCATCTTTCTCCAACATTCTCAGAGACTTCTGTCCATTCTCAAGCCTTCTCCAACAAAACCTTCTTCCCTTGCATAGTACTTTAATTGAAAATTTATTTTTCCCTATTAAAGGGTTCCCCTTAACTTGGAATAAAAAGTTCTGCCTCTTTGTAAAAGATTGTCAGCTGTCAACAGATGGGGAGGCATTTCTTTTGGTTGGTGGGACATACAAGATCCTTAAAATCACACTAGCCTTCCTCTGCTGGCTCATAAAGTAAATGTGCTTTACACCTCTTAGCACAGCTGGGAGTGGGGAGTATTCATTAGGGAAGTCCATGGTCTCAGCATTTTTTGCCATCCTTAGAAGAGTATGGAAGGCTGATGGCGGACAAGTCTGACACCTGATGGGAATGAAGAGGCTGGCTCCTTTTCCTAACCAGCTTCTTTCTGAGAATTGTTGTCTCTTTTTTCCTTCCACCCAAACATCGGTCCACCTCTCCATCCACTCAGATCATCTCCACCCCCCTCCTCCCCTTCAGTGTCCAAGCATCATAAACATGCCTTGTTCACTTCTAGCTTTGATCCAAGCCCTGAACTCTCTTCCTCTTTGATGTAACAATTTCTTTTTGGAGGGAGGGGGGCCCAACATAAAAGGGAAAACTGGCCCAGGTAGAAAATGGAGCTTCTGTGCTGAACATCAGTGGGGTCTGGCATGGGAGTGACCACTATTATTCTAGCCTAGATGAGACAGGGAAACCTGGTCTCAAAAAAAGTAAAAGTACAGGATGGGTAAGGTATCTCTAGGGGGGCATTAATGAGAAAACAATATAGCTACAGCTGTATATCACATATAAGTCACAGGCATACTCAGTCACTGTCACAGCAGTCATTCATGAACCACAGCATTCCAAGCCCTTCTATCCTCCCCTATTTCCTAAAATCTCTCCCAGTCCATTGTTTCCACGATTCCATCTTTCCAATCTCATCCTCTGCCATCCCCTTCTCCTTTTGTCTTCAATCTTTCCCAACATCAGAGTATTTTCTAACTAGTCCTGTCTTCACATTATGTGACCAAAGTATTTAAGGTTTAGCTTCAGTATTTGACCTTCCAGTGAATAGCCTGAATTAATTTATTTAAGTATTGACTGATTTGATCTTCTTGCTGTCCAAGGTACTCTCAAAAGTCTTCTCCAGCACAATTCAAAAGTGCTGATTTTGTGGTGCTCAACTTTACTTGTAGTTCAACTCTCACAGCCATACACTGCTACTGGCAAAACCATAGCTTTGACCATATGGACCTTTGTTGTCAAGATGACATCCCTGCTTTTTAGTGTGATGTCCAGATTTGCCACAGCTTTTCTTCCAAGGAGCAAATTTTTCCATCTTGACTGGGGTTCATTCATTAGGGACAGTCCCTAATCACTCTGAGGAGTAAATGTCTCTCTGTCCCTGTCTTTGTACTCAGAGTTCTGTGGTCTCAATACTTGCTGAAAGCCAGCTGTGCTGTCTCCTGGTTCTCTGGGCTCAGGGAATAAATACCCCATTCACCCTCCAGGTGAAACAGGAGCTTCCATGACTAAAGAAGTGTGGGGTCCCTATATCTAGTGGGAATGACATCTCAGCAATGGTCACACCACCTGAGGGGGAGGGGACTGCCTATTGTGTTCATGGCATCTAGACAGGATTCTTCTCTTAAGGCTCTTCCTTCTCATTCTTTTCCCACCAAGAATTCTGGGCAGCCTTTGTGCTCACCTCATGCCAAGCCTTTTGTCTGTTGCTCCAGAAGGGAAAGTTGCCATCAACTCCAGGGGCAGTGTTGGCATTGGCAAGTAGTCAACCTGGTATCAGTAGGAACCAAGACAGTCTCTTCAGCTCCTTACCTAAGAGGTTTCTAAACCACACTCTGCCTTTCTGCCAAGGTCAATGGCATCAGGACTGGCACAGATTTCAGTTTCAGTATTACCAGTGTGAAGGCTGATGATATTACTGATTGTTACTGTCAGAAATATCATCAAGTATCCCCTTCTCTCCCCCAGCACTCTGGCTTCTTACACAAAACTCTCCAGGGTCCTCAGACCTTCAGTTCAGTGGAGCAGTAGCAGCTTCCTCCCCAACTACAAGGTGAGAGAGGGTAGGGTCTAATTAAGTCCTGCATTGGAGTGGAGTGTCAGTCAGGGAGGTCACTTATGCTAGTCTCACTGGGATGGGAACTGGTAAAAAGGAAGAAACAGTAGAGCATTTAGCCTCCAACAGTCATGAGCCTGTGGACTTTGTTCTGAGCAGCCATGTGGACCCTGAAGATGTGGCAGATTATTGCCAGAAGCAGGCCTATAAGTAAGGTGGGGTTGCTGGGGCTTTGCTTCAGGGTAGGAAATTTGTCAACTTCTGATAGCTCTTCTTTCTTTGCCTGGTCTTATCCTCAGCATCAAAAGAGGTAATATTTGTAAAGTATTTCACATTGTCCCTGTCATACAGTAGGCACTTAATAAATGCTCATTTCCTCCCCTTCCCCTTCAGTGACTACAGTGGCAGTAGAGGCATCATTCTGGGAGACAATGCCTCTCTCTTCTGTAGGTTAACAATGGACCAGAGTGTCCTGCTCCCTTCCTTCAGTAGCATACCAAATTCCTGCCATGCTAGACTATTGAAAATGACTTTCTCTATTCACCAAGTGTGTGAGGCTCTTAAATTGTCACTTAAGGGTCTGGTCAGAAGTATGGCAGCTTCTCTCCCTTAGGGATATAGATCCGAGCACAAACTTCCCCTCTGGCTATTTTTGGTCTCACCCTACATACCAGCTGTTTCCTGAAGCAAACCAAGTATCAAGTGACCATACCCTGCCCTGGGTAAGGACCACATCATTCTAGTCTCTCCTAAAGTGCTAGGTGGCACCACGGTGCATAGAGTACTGGGCTTGGAATCAGGAAGACTCATCTTCATGAGTTCAAATCTGGTCTCAGACAATGTCTGTGTGAGCCTAGGCATTTGCCTCAGTTTCCTCATCTGTAAAATGAACTGGAGAAGGAAATGGCAAACCCCTCTAGTATCTTTGCCAAGGAAACCCCAAATGGGGTTCATGAAGAGTTGGGCACCACTGAACAACAAGTAACCAAAAAGTCTCCTTCAGGCCCTGTTCCTGGGCTGCTTCTAGTCCTAACTTCATGGCCAAAGGAAACTCTGTTTCTCCTTTCTCTTCCTTCTTGCTGTCCCAGTTGGACTCTCCCCACTCCAAATCACTGCTCTCAGTGTTCCATGCTCACGATCTACTCAGAGAAATGCAGAGTAGCATCCCCTCATGGAGATAGCATGAGCTGTCCCAGAATACCCACAAGACTCTCAGGGCTTACCTGCATAGATGCGTCTTTGCTCAGATCCAGCCCTTGGAACCAGATCCTGAATCTAGAATGAATGGGAATCTCCTGCCCTCTCTGTAGCTTTCCTCCCTTTCTAAAGATCAGTAACTATGGTTTTCTCCAGGATTGTTTCAGTGGCTCTGAGGTCCTAGGGCAATGTTGCCACCATGTCTCCTGCTTCTTTCATTCCTTCCCTGACTGTGTGTCAAAGTATCTGGTACAGATCATGGGAAACAATTCCAGGCATGTTTTGATGTTTCCAAATGGTGGAGAGAACAGACCAGGCACAATCTGTTGACCTCCCACAAGGACTTATTGATCTCTTAAGAGACCCCATACTCCTCTTTTTTTATGAATCATGCTGTCCTTCTGGGACCTCCTGACCTCTCATCTCTGGTCCTGGAACTGATATTACTCTCCCCTTCCAGCAATATGAAATGCTAGGGTTGTCACTATGAGTGGAAAATCAATTTCCCTTCCTCTAAAATGACAACCACCAACTTTCAGAAGCTGTAGGGACAGTGTGACAGCTGCTTCCTAGGCTGAGTCGTCATAATTCCATCTTCACCTAGAGAGAAGATATAGAATTCAGATATGGCTAAAATCTGTTTTTACTATTTGTGTGACCTTGGATTCTTGGTCTCAGTTTCTCTATTTGCAAAATGAGAGAGTTGGACTAGAGGAACTCCAAGGACCCTACAAATCTAATGCTCTTAGAGGCGGGTTCTGGGCTGGACCATGCAAAGTGACCCCACCTAGCTCCTGTGCCTACTTAAACCCTTGGAACTGTTGACTCAGAGTTAGGGGAAATCAAATGGTTTATTGCCACTGCTCTGCTAGAAGATCTGGGATAGGATGTTTTCTGGAACCTTGGAGGGTAGCTCCTTTGCTCAGCTCCTCTGGCTCCTGGTGTTTTCCATTCAAGGTATGAATCTTCCTATATGAATCTGAGGAACAAAAGCAGGGCAAGAATTGAAACCACTACTTAACAGATGGGAAACTGAGGCACAGATTCCAATCTTCATGACTGGGAGTAGAGTCAGAATTTGGATAGGGATGATCTTTATCTCTTGACTGTGGGGTCTCAGCCAGGGCTTTCTCTTCTATATTTATAAGGTTCTCACCAGCAGCAATGCTTCTATCAATAATTAACATTAATGTTTTGATTAATCAGCTCCCAAGAGTGGGGATGTCCTATTGTCTCACATTTGGCACAGTGTCCTACCTTGAAGTATGTCTTATATGGACAGGCCATCTATAAGTTACTTTATGCCAAGGCTAAAAATGTAATAATTTGCTCATAGATCTAAGTTTATTTTCTAACATTAAGTAAAAGGAATGATTTGTGCTATTGTAATGGAATTATCTCCTCCAGATTCCAGAGGACAGATTGTGATGACTCAATCTCCAGAGACTGTGGCAGTGTCACTAGGAGAACACATCACTCTCCACTGCAGAACTATCTTTAGTGTGGGTACCTCCATGGCCTGGTACCAGCAGAAACCTGGACAAGCCCCCAAGCTCCTTATCTTTGGTGCTTCTGCATTGGCTTCTGGAACCCCAACCCGATTCCAAGGAGGTGGTTCCAGGCTGAACTTCATCTTGACCATCCGTGGAGTAGAAGTTGAAGATTCTGGAGTTTATCACTGTCAGCAGCACTACACCCGCCCTCCCACAGTGATACAGACCCAAACAGAAACCTCCTTGCCAAGCTCAGAAACTCTTGCTCTTACAGCACAACAGATGTTTCCTGCTACTGGTCATATTGTATGGGGAGAGGAGGCAGAATGCCCACAGTTTAGACACTAGATAGCTGACCCCTTTTCATTTTTATAGAACTTATAGAGAGGTCTTCTTGAATCATTCAGGAATCAGGGAAATTTCCCTAGTCAGTAACTCAAAAGAATTTGATAAACACCTCTTGAGTATTGCAGTGGGCAATGAAGGGACAAAGAAGTATAGGAAGTGGTTTCTGCTGCCATCTAGGTTGCAATCCAAATTGGAAGGATACCAGTGAATATCCAAGTCAGTTTATAATTAGGTTTTGCCCCCCCACTCTCCCATCAGGCTGATTAAAAGTGACATGAGCCAAGAGATTTTACTTGTTTAGATAAAAAGTCAGATTACTCTGAGCACTGATTGCATTCTACCTGGGACACACAACTTTTCACTTGTATAGGTGTAAAGGGATCAATCGATAGTGGAACAATGTCAAGGAGATTTTAATATCCTGTGGTTTCCATGTTTAATTCTCAAACTGCAGCTTCACAAGAACCTACTTATCCTATCAATTCTAATTGTTAAATTTGCTCCAAGATGGAGTCAGTCTCATTCTTCCCCTTGGAGTGCTAAATTATGCAGGAACTTGACTAATAATTTTAAGTTAAAGACCTTGGCTGAAGAATAAGGTATCAGGATTTTGATGCCAAATGGTTCTGTCATGTAAGTATAACATAAATAGGGTTTTGAGATTAAGTAAAGGGGAATGATCATAAGGAGGTTTGAAAAGACTGAAAGTTCCCTACCAGTTAAGAAAAATATATGTATGTATTTCAGAACATGGAAGGAAGGTTACAAGCCTTTATTAAGTGCCTACTGCATAAATGTTCTACATTATTATCTTATTTGATACAACAACCCTGGGAGGGGAGTACTCTTATTTTCCCCACATCACAAATAAGGAAACTGAGGCAGACAACAATTAAGTGACTTGGCCAGAGTCACAAAGCTAGTAGGTGTCTGTGGTTGGATTTGAACTTAGGTCTTGGGGACACCAAGGGAAAGAACTCTATCCTCTGTGCCATCTTAGTGGCTTCTCTGACATCTATGTTTTTTTAAAGCTACTCTGATGGCCTGATGTTTAATTTGAAATGTATATTAGTAAAGATTCATGCTTTAGATTTTTAAAAAGGGTTGAAAACTCGGTTATAAAACTAGGGCAAATTGAAGTTTTAATTAAAAAATAGGGTTAGTCCCCCAGGCCTTTTTTTGCTGTGGCTATTTCCCACCCTCTGGTGGTCACATTGAGAAATGTCACTAAAATTAATGAGGGCTACAGAGATTTACAAGAGAATGAACAGTTTGGCACAAGACACACAAAACCTTGCCCAAGCAACACATTTCTTGAAGATGATAAGGGTTTTTATAGTGTGACAGCCAAGTGAATCTAGTGACAGTCACATGATAGGCACAATATAGTTTCTATATGTTTGTTTCAAATAGCAACCAATGACTCCATGGGACAATGAAGAAGATTAAACAAAGTCAAAAAGACAGAAAAAAATAAGAAAATATAAGGTTTCTCATAGTAAAAAAGATTGACCTTTAAAACAAAGCAAGGAGAGAAAAGTATCATTGGACTAAGCTTATAGTCATCACCAGAAATGGAACCTACATATCATAGCTTAGACCTTAAAAAGAATACTATCCAAGTCTCTTAGATAAGACCAGAGGGCAAAGTGGAAATAGAATGAATCTACCAAACACCTCTTGAAAGAAATCCATAAATGAAATTCCCAGGACTATTATAGCACAAATCCAGAGCTTCCAAGGGAAAGAAAAAATATTGTAAGCGGCCAGAATGAAAAAATACAAGAAGCAAGGAGCCACAATGAAGACAAAACATGATTTAGCAGCCACTACTATAAAGGAGCAGAGATCTTGGAATACAATTTTCCAGAAGGCAAAGGATACAGACTTACAGTCAAGAACAACTACCTAGAAAATTTGAGCATGATCTTACAGGGGAAAGAGGGAAACTTAATGGAGTAAGAGAATTTCCAAGCCTTGCTGATGAAAAGACTCTAACTGAGGGGAAACCTTGAAATGCTAACACAGGAATCAAGAAAAACACAAGGAGGTAAACATGAATGACAAATCATAAGGAACCAAACAAAGGTAAAATACTTATGTTTTAATTTAGGGAGAGGATCCATATGCTTCCTCTGAACCCTATTATTATTAGGTCTCACTGAAGAGAGTCAGAAACAGAGCTCCTGATCTTTCCATCCCAAATCACCTCTTCCTTACATCCCTATTTCTGGCAGGCACCATCATCCTCCTGATCCCTTAGGTTTGCAGCCTTACTGTCATTCTTGCCTCCTCACTCTAATACTGAATCAGCTGTGGAATCCTTTCATGTCTACCTCCACAACCTTTCTCATGGGATTTCCTCTCTACTCCTACAGCCACCACTCTCTTCTAGGCCTTCTTTTTCTGTTGCCTGGAACATTGAGAAAACTCTCTTGTTGGTCTCCTTGGCTCAAGTCCATTAGAGTCTATCCTTTACATAGCTGCCAAACTGATTTTCCTAGAGTATACATCTTACCATGTCACTTCCCTACTTGATAAACCTGGGGGCTTCCTATTACCCTTAGGACAAAATATAGATCCCTCTGTTTGGCATTTCAAGGTCCCTATAACCAGTTTTTTCAGTATCCTCACATATTAATCCCATTAATACAGTCTATACATTGGCCATGCTTATTTGATCCTCACACATGGTACTCTATCTTCCACTTGCTATCTCTTTTGTCTGGGATATTCTCCCCTCAAACCTCTCTGCCTCTTCAACTTCCTAGCTTCCTTCATGGCTCAGCTCAAACATGACTTTCTACTGGAGGCCTGTCTTGTTTTCCCAAGGTTCTCGTGCCATCCACTCTGTTATCTTTGATCTATTCTACATGTAACTTGTATGTATTTATAAAATACTTGGTATCTGCTCTTTTAGAACCTCAATTCCTTGGGGGCAGATACTCTTCTTCTTTATAATCTCAGTGCTCATCAAAGTTCCTGTCACATAGTAAGTACTAAATTAATGTTTTGTGATTGATCGATCAATTGACTTCCTTAGGTGTATATGCCTAGTTGTAGAATCTCTGGGTCAAATGGTAAACAGAGATTAATTAGTCCGTAAGCATTTATTAAGCACCTGCAATGTGCCAGACTTTTTAAAAAATATAATTCCAAATTTTTTTCTAGAATGATTTGACTAGTTGCAAATGGACTTTTCCAAAGGCACCTAAATGTGTATAGAAGTTGACTATTGATTCAAAATACAGAACTCAGGGCATTCTAGATTCCTGGAATCACAGCATGTTCAGAACTCAACAGCTCTCTTGTCCAACATATATCTGAAAAAATAATTTTCATTCAAAGAAATTTCATTTTCATTGAACGTGGATCAAAAGGAACTACACCCAGTCTTTAACACAATGAATTGATGTGGATAGAAATAGTTTTTAGATAGGAAATATTCTTCCAATCAATAAGCATTTGTTATAGATCCATTCTGAGCACTATACTTGGCACTTAGGAGGAAATAAAGCAATTTGAGACATGATCTCTGTCCTTCTAGGAGTTTACCATATAATTTGGAAGTTAGGATATATACTTGTGAAATAGTGTAATGGTAATAGTAATGATAAATTGATGATCTTCCCTGTCCCTTAATAAGCCTAAGGGAATTTGAAGATCTTCCCTGCCTCCTAATAGGATGAATGTAGTCACATGGAGCCTGTGGTGGGGAGGAGCTTGATGAAGGTTGGAGCAGAGTCCACAGGAAACTGAGAGTTAGAGCAGTGAAATGGTGGGAAAGAGAGGACATACCCACAGAGACAGCTAGGTTTGTGAATGTTGGTTTGTGGGAAGGCTAAAGGATGGTGTGGCTCTCTGCTGTGTTATGGTGTATTAGCTTCTATGTTGCTATGATTGATTCAGATTCTTGGTATTAGGATTTGGTTTTCTGGTGTCGAATAAATGTTTTGCTTCTGTCTTCTCTATGGAGGGTCTATTATATTTTGTGTTTGAGAACTATGTTGGCATATTTACAGTTGCTATCGTTTGATTTGAATATTGTGTTGGCACTACAAATAGCAAATTAACAAAGCAAGGAAGTACATTGAAGGTGCTAAAATGAGTGATCCAAATAATAGATTCTACTGAGTTTCAAAGGAAATTTCAGAGCACCTCTTTTCTTTGGGAGCTTTTAAAAATCATAAGTGTGTCGCACATATCTAAGGTGTTTTAAGTGTGATCCTGTTACAGAGGATAGATTAGATCATTCCCCCAAACTCTCCTATTCCTGCAACAGTAGTCTAGTGATTATATCACTCCTCAATCTAATTTTCATTCCAAACCACAGAAATGGTCAGTGCCAATAAACAATGTTCTCTACAACTACAATATAGTGAGTTCTTGACCAAAATGACAAGTAACAGTTAAAGTGAACAACTCAAAGCTGCTATAGATTTGATTTCAGTTCAATACAAAAACCTTTTATATTAAGTGCCTACCATGCTAGGCTTCATTTAGTTCATCTGTTCCAGAATCGAATTCCCTTCCTTTTCATACCTGTCCTCATTCCTCCATCCCATAGACTGGTCAGTTCTTGGTTCACTTTGGTCTCTAGACTCATACATAGCTCAATAATCTCCCTTAGAGAACTCTGCCCAAAACCATCAAACTATTCCAGCTGGAGCTCTATGTCAGATATAATTCTACTGGCAGGTTATGGCCCCGGAGCTCGGCTACTGATTCTTTTTAGGGTTCTAGAGGTAATGAGAATTTGGGGGAATCTTTCTAATGTCACTGTGCTTACCACCCATTCTAGGGTTCTCTGTCCAATATCATCAATGATTAGCCCTTGATATAATTTAACCTGTTGATATCACCCATGAACAATAAACATCCATCTTCTATAACAGGATTTTGCAGAACAGATATAGCAAGAACTAAAAGTATAACTAGATATAAAACTGAGTGGTCCCAGGAGAAAATAAACTCAAGTTTAAAGTGGTGAGTATAAAACACTTCCACCTCTGAGTTCACTTCCAAGTAAGGCATAGATGAGGATGAATTGCAACCTTGCCTGCAGGATGTGATGTCTAGGCTATAAGGCAATTAACTGCCCAACTGGGTCGAGCAGGTCACTGCTTAGGGCTGGCTAATTCCTATGCAGAGATGCTGGCTTTGTGGTGCCTCTTGATATTCTGAAGCTCACAAGATTTTGTCCTGGCCCTTTCCAGTACTTATCATAGTGTCTTGCACAGTAAGACCTTAATAAATGTTAGTTGGCTGATTTTCCATCTCCTATACTCACTCACCTAAAAATAGGAAAGAATATTCATAACAGGAGGAGAAGAAACAGTGATGCCTTGTGTTCAAGTACACATGTTGGACTGGATAATGAGAACAGTCCATTGGTGTTACTTCTCTCCTCACCCACAGATTTACAGAAGTTCTTGCCTCACTCATCACCAGGAAAAAGAGAGCTCAAGTACTCTTTTTGGAAGGGGGTCTTTATTAATTTGTTCATTTACTTTGAGTTTACAAGATTCAGTTCCCCAGTTCTTTGAGTTTTAAATTTTCTTCTCATCCCTCCTCTCCCCCCCCACCCCATAGTGGCATAGAATCATGTATAGGATCTGCAGATACTTTCACATTAGACATTGGTCAGGTTATAAAGAAGGATTTTATCGGATGGAATGAACGATGGGAATGAGGAAACAAAAACCAAACAAGAAAAAGCAAGAGAGCAGGTAATTTGCTCTAATCTGCATTCAAACTCTGTTCTTTCTAGTTCTTTCTCTGAATGTAGACATCTCTCTCCATCATGAGTCTTTTGGAGTTGTCTTATAGCCCTGTATTTCTGAAAAGAGTCTGGTCTATCAAAGTTGGTAGTCACACATACGTTGTATCTGTAATGGTGTACAAGTTTTTCCTGGTTCTGCTCTTCTCACTCAGCATTAAGTTCTTTTGGTACACAAAGAGAAATCATCTCTGTTCTACAGAAGCTTACATGGTGTGGTGACAGTGTATGTGGGGTAATATATATAGCATGTATGAATACAGTTTTCTTTTCCATGTTTGTTGTTGTTTTTCAGTCATTTCCAACTCTTTGTGACACCATTTGCAAAGATACTGGAGTGATTTGTCATTCTCCAGATTATTTTACAGATGAAGAAACCAAGGCAAATAGGCTTAAGTGTTTTGTCCAGGGTCACATAGCTAGTAAGTATCTAAGGCCAGAATTGAACTCAGGAAGATTCCCAGTACTTTATCTACTCTACCACCCTTTCTATGTTTAGCTACTTTAAAATGTCCTCCTTTGACCTCCATTGAAAATGTCAACAATGTCTTTATTCATCAGCTACTCAGGGTTCACATTTGGTATAATTTCCTGGTCATCAGGACACAAATATTTTAGCACTGAGCTGTGAATGCCACTAAAACCAGCTAGGGATGTTACATGGGGTATGTTACAATCCAACCTCTGCTATAGAGTAAAAAGGTGTGTTACAATCCAGCCTCTGCTATAGAGCAAAATACAATAAGGATCTTCCTTCCTTGACCAGCTCTCTTTCCAGAGATACAAGTCTTTAGTTAACCTAGTAAAAAAAATGACAACACGCATTTTCCAAGTGCATATAATGTATGACAACCTAACTGGGTCTATTACCAATGTAATTATACCCTGCTGAAATCAGAATCAAGTTTTAATGCCACTGTTATCTGCAAATGTCTCTAGGCAAACAGGGGGACACTTGTTACTCACAATTTCTTCTCTGACAGCTCTTTGGTCTTTTAAACATGATGACTTTTTTTTTTCATGATCTCATTTATAAAATATATACAGGTAAGTGGGTGGTGCAGTGGATAGAGCTTTGTACTCAGAGTTGGGAAGAGGTGAGTACAAATACTGCTTCAGACACTTACTGCTGTCTGACATTGGGCAAGTCAGGAAAAGACCTGAATTCAAATCCTGTCTCAGAGGCTTAATAGCATCATGACCCTGTGTAAGTCATATAACTTTTTCTGCCTTGGTTTCCTCATCTGCAAAATGAGGATGATAATAGGACCCATCTACCAGGGTGAGACAACATCTGTAAAGCACTTTGAAAACCTTAAGGTAATAGATAAATTCTAGCAATCACTAGCGTTATCATTATTATTAGGCAACTCCATCCATGTTACCTGTCCTGTGACTATCCTACTCCTGCATTTCCTACTTTTTCCTCACATCAAAAATATTCAAGAAACTGTAGTGGAAAAACAGTAGCTGGGTGAAATGTCCTGCTCCATCCAAGGGAACAGAAATTCAACTGGAGAGCTCCAGATGAGAAATATTGGGTTGAAATAACCCAAGCAATTCAGAGTTGTTTTCAGTTAAATTCTATTCAATTTGACAGTTATTAAAAGGGACTTCTATGTAACTCAGAGGAAGCTGAGCCCTTGAGAGGGCTAATGAGTGCCCTGTATCAGCTAGATGGCCTTGACATTGCCTGTGTCCTGGGCTGACTACTTTGCCCATGAATGACCAAGTTCCTTTCCTTTCAGATCCAGTTATACATTTTTTCTTACCTCTGGTACTCTAGGTCAGGCAGACAAGTTAAGCACTTACATGTGCCAGGTACTGTGCTAAGTGCTGGGGATACAAACACAAGCAAAAAGAAAGGAATCCCTGCCCTCAAGGAACTTACATTCTAATGGGGGAAGACAACCCTCCATAAAAGGAAACTGAAAAGAGGTGGGGGGGAGTGGAGTGGGAGGTGGGAAGAGTATCCTTGAGAGCATGTACTGAAGTCTGAAGAGTCAGATGCAGAGCTAGGAGGGGAAAGAAGCATGGATGGATTAGACTAGACCCCAAAATGGAGGCCTCTGGAAGGAACTCACCAGTTCCTTCCAGAGGCCTGGGAGAAGGAGGCTGATTTCAGGGAGGGAAGTTCCAGGGTGAGAAGGTGCCAGATGAGAAGGAAAGTTAAACGGAATTGAAATCCAGACACCATTTCTTGTACTAATGTCCTCTACTGTGTATTGTATAATACTTAACCGATCATTAAAAAGTCTCTCTCTCTCTCTCTCTCTCTCTCTCTCTCTCTCTCTCTCTCTCTCTCTCTCTCTCTCTCCATCCCCCCTCCCCCCTTTCTCCCTCTCTCTTCCAGACCTCTGATTTCATAAATGTTGGGACCACTTTTTTTCTCCATTGATTCAGATTCACAATTCTGCTGTAACTTAGTCTTAGAGAAAACGCCAGGAATAGTTCTTTACCTGGGGTTCATTAACTTTGTTTTTTTAAAAAATGACAAATATAATTAAATATAATTGGTTTTCTTTGTAATCCTATGTATTTTGTTTTATGTATTTAAAAACAAGATTCTGAAAAGGAGTACATTGGCTACAAGACTGCCCAAGGGTTCCCCACAGCCCCCCCAAAAGTTAAGACCCCTTGACTTAGACTAACCTCTCCACTTTTGTGGAGGGGATATTTATTCAGGTATGGATTGGACTAGAAGGTCAAATGAGGGCTCATCTATACATGTTGCTAGGACCTACCACACAGAAATGGCGGACTTAAATAACATACTGCATTTAAAATGCTTTGCAAACCTTGAACATCTCTATAAATACCTGGGCTTGACATGGTTTCCATATCCAGAGATGTGAGGTAGGGCTCTACACCAGTCAACATATAAATAAACTTTTATTTCAACCTTCCTATGTGCTAGGAAATGTTCATGTCAGGGATCTGAGGTTGATGACTTGGCAGGAAGTCTTGAAATCATCTTCCTTGTCAATCAGGATTGGTTTCTTGACTCTGCCTGGCTAGAGTGTCTTTTGAACTCATGGATCTAGAGGAAGGGCCAGATTATCAGGCTAGATGGGGAGAATCTGCTGGGATGTCCATGTTTCTTTGGAACAGAGAAGGTACCACTATGGGATGGGAGTCCAGGTTTCCCAGGGGGTTTCTCTGCTCTACTGAACAATACCCAGAAGGAAGGGTGACAGGCTATGAAAATTCTGACACTTGCCTTTTCAAAGGGGTCATAACTTAGCTGTCTGGCCACAAGAGGGAAGTTTGGCCCCTTTCTTGCTGAAGCAGTGGGGCCCACATGTTTCAAGGGAAATCAGGGTCTATTAATAAGTGTTGTGGTTAGGGGGTCCTGACTTCCTTCCGATTGTAGCTACTTTGCATAACTTCCTCTGCCTTCAAAGACTGTTCCTTTTCAGAGAAGGGATAAAGGGGGCATCTCAGTAATTGATGTTTGCTCATCAATATCCTATAGTTCATACTCTGCAGGATGTGTCCCTGGCTGGATTCTTGGGATTGCTGGTGTTCTGGATAAAGGGTTAGAGAAAATAGAAAGGGAAAGGTGATACAGAAACCCAGCCAGAATGAATTTAGTAGTTCTGCTCACCCTCATGAAATGAGACCGGGAGGGTATGTCACTCTGGGTTTTTGAGAAATAGGACAGACCCAAGTGTCTATGGGACAATTTATGGGTTCTCTCTTGGCTTGGGATATGGGGAAGTGTAGTAAGGTCTCTATGACTGGATGTAATTGAGAGAAAAAGAATTATTTAAGTGATGAGGGCACATGTTGGTGTGTACTGATTTAAGATAACACAAGATTATAGATTTAGAGCCAGAAGAGACCTCAGAGGCCATTTGGTTTAATTATCTCATTTTACATGGGGAAACTGAGGCCTACAAGGGTTAAGTGACTTCCCCAAGGTCTAGTATTGTCCGAGGTGGGATTTAACCTCAGGTCCTTTGACTCTAGAAACAGTGATCTTTCTGTGTTGAAGATGATATTTGAAAAGGTATTTGATCTGAAAAATTTCTACTCTGAAGTTCTTATTGTATTTCTCAACTCAGGTTCCCGTGGATGAGTTTCGGTAACTCAGTCCCCAGCCTTTTTGTCTGATTTCCCAGGAGAGGATCACCATCTCTTGCAAGACCAGTAAGAGTATAATTGAAAGCCAAGGCACCAGTTCTATGCACTGGGACCAACAGAAGCGTGGTCAAGTCCCAAGGTTACTAATTTACCACCCTTCTATGGTGGCCCTGGGATGGTTCAGTGGTACTGGATCTGGGACAGATTTTACATTTATAATCAGTAGTATGGAGGCAGAAGATGCTGTTGATTGTTACTATCAGCAGGGTTATGATGTTCCTTACCCACAATTCTCTAGCCCAGATCTTAAAGGTCCCTAGTCTGGCTGATGAGTGCAGCCCTGCTGTCCCTGCCACTTCCCCTTCCCAGCAGCTGTTACAGGGACTGCTCAGATGTGAATTATTTGGGTCTATGTAAATGTAAGAAAGGCTCAAGGGGTGGGACCAGTTCACAACTCCACCAACAGTGTTCTAATGTCCCAGTCTTTTCACATCTCTTCCAGCATTTGTCATCTGCCTTTAGGTATCTCAGAGTTGTTTTAATTTGCATTTCTCTAACCAATAATGACTTAGAGCCTTTTTGAATGTGACTATTGACAGCTTGGACAGCTAGGTGATACAACAGATACCTGGATACAACAGCACCTGGAGTCAGAAAGACCTGAGTTCAAATCTAGGCTTAGACACTAGCTGTGTAACCCTGGGCAAGTCATTTAACCCTTTCTGCCTTAGTTTTGTCATCTGTAAAATGAGCAGGAGAAGAAATGGCAAACCACTCCACTATCTCTGCCAAGAAAACCCCAAATTGAAACACAAAGAGTCAGACACACAGCTGAAACGACTGAATAATGACATTGATAGCTTTGATCGCTTCTTCTGAAGCTGCCTGTTCATGTCCTTTGACCATTTATCAGTTGGAGAATTTTCTAGGCTATATTTCAGAAGTTTTCCCCAGAGATCTCTTCTAGGATGGGGATTAACTGAGTCAGAGCATCTCTTTTTGGTATCAGACTCCTCTTGGGTTGGTCCTGGTCCACATGAGCCCAGAGCTAGTGAGTGCTAGATAGTACAGTAGAGAGAAAGCAGTGTAATAGGTGTACAGATCCTATCACAGATACTAGCTATATGACCCTGGGCAAGTCATTTAACCTTTCTTGGTGTCAGTCTCCTCACCTTTAAAGTGAGGGGGTTGGAATCAATGGCTTCTAAGGTTCCCTTCTAAGCCCTAATCTATGATCCTATGATTTCTCCCTGATCTAACTTCCTTTTCTCTCTAACTTGCAGGATTTGCATTAGGATATAGATCTACCAGCATTATTTTTAGGACAGGATCCTAATACTCTTCCATGTTCATCACCACACTGATCTGTGCTTCCATCTAACATATATGCTTCTTAAAATTCTGATTTGGACAATGAGTTGCTTATGCATCTGCATTAGGCAGCTCTTTACTTGTGTCTTAGGATAATTTCTGATTCTGTTTTCAGAATCTCATTATAGAGAGCTTTCTTTCCCTCACTGGCTAACTTTACCTGTCAAATATAAAGCCATTGGGTCCTATTTATTCTTCCTCTGAGCCCTTTAAAATCCACTCCTTTAAAATCTAGACTGCATTATCTAGAAACTCTTATAATACCTGGCTAGGGCTATCACTATATGGCTATCTGATCCTTCTATGTCCCTTCCCTATCACAATTTAGGACTGTGTGATTTCTGACTCCTGTCAGGATCCCCATGCCAAGACCACCCCTCTTTTTTTTTTTTAACTTTTAGGAGACACCTTGTATTCCACAGTCAAGGCTCAGCAAAACAAGCTGTGCCCTGAGCTTGGCATAACAACAATCCTTTGCACTCACCCTCTGAATGAACTCTGCTGCAGCTAAATCACAGAACTGATGGTCTCTGCTCTCAGGCAAGCACCAGCAGGCCCAGACATATAATCCTGTTATTGATGGGGTATGGTCTCTGGGAACCCCCTTGAACTCCTTGAATCTTCCCATTGGATCTAGTGTTTGCCTGAGGCCATAAGCCGTCCACTATCACCATGACTGAATCTCTGTTACCCTTAAACTAGTCTAGCCCTCCACTGTCTGTTACCTCCCACTGTTTCCCATCCTTGATCCTATCAAAATCCCATTTTCTTGGTTCTTGGAGTCTGACCTCAGTCCCATCAAGATCCTCCTCAGACTCCTCCTCAAGACCCTCCCTAGTCCCCTCCTCCCAAACTACTAGACCAGCCCTAGATCCCTCCCACAGTCTTTCTGTATATAAGATCCATCTTGCCTCCATAAAGGTGTTCAGATCCAATCTAGCTCAGACTCAGCCTGTGTCAGATTGTTCTGGCCAGCTTGTCAATACAAGTGTCACAGATACTTAGGTTCCTTAAGAGTCTACCCATTATGGTGAATCTTTAATAAACTTTGCTTTACTTTGGTTGAGTGAAGCTGTGAGTCAAATTCACTTGGCAGGACCCAGTGTGTCAGTACCCCTAAACCCTAAACCTCAACAGTATGAATAGACTTTTTGTCACTACACAACCTTGCCTCAGTGTTGCTGTTGGGCCTCACCACTGTTGCCACAGTACACTGTTTGATTCTTTGTCTAGCCACAAATATATAAATCAAGGCGAAGCCCCACTGCCTTAGGTCCCCTACCCGAGGAAGCCCTGACACAGGAGTTTCCCTCCCCCAGTGGAATAAAAAAAGCTTTAACCTGTGTGAGCTCTTTGGCATTTTTGGAGTTAACAGCAGTCACAAAACCCCTGTGATTTTCTTTGGTCATTTGTTACCAGAGTTGACAGTCCCGAGATTTCTGTTATATCCATTCTTGTCTTCTGTCTGTACTTCCTGGTCCAATTCAGGTACAGAATAGCAGTTGTTTCCTCTACCTATTGACAAATATACCAATAACAACTGCAACAACTTGCCTTTTCTGAAGGCAAGAAGGAGGAGATAGCAGCTGTTAGTCTTTAATATGCTTTCTTGATCTCGATTTCACACCTCTGTCCTCAGCAGAACAGGTCTAAGGGAACCTAGGAAAGCTTAGCCAATGCGTTGCTTCCGTTTTCTGTGATAATCAAAGGAGGCAACAGGGTTCAGATTCAAATGTGGGCTCTGTCTCATACCATTGTGTGATTTTGAACAGTTCTTTCATTTCCCTCCACAAACCAGCTGTGCTATTTTGGGATGTCTTTGGCTTCTCCACCGTGCTCCTAGTTAACTCACTCATCATTGGAAAATTGCCTTGTCTTGTAAGATCCAATCAACCTCGATACCCACATCTCATTAGCACCTTTGGCCCTTTTGATTAGAGGGTGGACTCATAAACTTCCATTTAAGGAGAAGGGAAAGGACAGACCTTATCCTCTAAGACATCTCATCATTTTCCACCCAGCTACACTTATTTTGGAAATATTTGTATTCTCCACCATGTCTCTAATGGTAACTTCCTTCCAACCCCTACCCCCACTTTTTTTTTTTGCTTTCTTTGTGTGTGTGTATGTGTGTGTGTGTGTGTGTGTGTGTGTGTGTATTGTCTTCTCCCATTAGAATGTAAGCTCCTTATGTTGTACTAGAAATGTTAGCTATAGTAATAAGAGAAGAAAAAGAAATTGAAGGAATTACAATAGGCAATGAGGAAACAAAACTATCACTCTTTCCAAATAATATCATGAGAATCCTAGAGAATGTTAAAAAAAAAAAACACTGTTTCAAGGTGTAATTGGGAGAAAATAAAATATATTTTTAAAAAAAGAATGTAAGCTCCTAGAGGGCAGGGACTGTCTTTCTTTTTTGTATTTGTTTCCTCCACCCTTAGGATAATGCATGACACATACTAGGTGATTAATAAATGTTTACTAACTATTAACTACTGACCTCTTTGGTCAATTTCCTTCTATGTAAAATGAGAATGTTGAATTAGATGATTTCAAAAGTACTTTTCATCTCTAAATCTGTGATCCCATGATCCTGTATCCTTCTCTGGTTTCTTGGAGCACTTGACCTTAGTGTCTTAGGGATGGTGGAATTTTCTTCAGTGTAAAAAATGATCTCCCACCTAGGACCACATACCTTAGCAGGACTCCTAGAGGTCATCATTGTTCAACATAACAAGGTTTCAGGGTCTGCCAGGAGCTGGAGTGACTGACTCCCTTCTGCTCCTTTATTCCCCAGTTATGCAGAGTTCTGCAGAAACGGTGCTGCCAGAGAATTATAAAGAGATCATTTTCCTAGTGATGGGCTCAAGCATAGAAACATGGAGTCACCACCCCAGTTCCTTGGTGTTCTTCTGCTCTTGATCCCAGGTGAGAACATGTGATAATCAAATAGGCAGATGTACTCTTTTCTAATGAGACGGAAGGTTTAAAAGTCACTTGGGAAAATGTGGGGGGTCTGGACAACAAAGTGGGAATTCGTGTTTCTATCATAACCCAAGGTGGTTTGTTCTAACAGGATGTTTGTGGGCTTAGTGCCAAGATTCAGGAAAATTTTGTTTAGTTTGTGACATGGTAGCTTATCCCTTATTTCTGCCTTTACACTTCAATGGGGACCTAGTGTTCACCCAGCCTAACTTCCTTTCTGGGATCCCAGGAGAGTCTTTGTCAACTGTGAGAACAGTCAGTGAGGAACATTCTGATGGGAAGATATACCCAAATTGGTTCTAATATAAACCAACATCTCATCTGCTTGGTTTCCATCTGGCACTCTTTGGTCCCTGCCAGGTTCACTGATGGTGTTTGTGACATAAATTTAAAATTTCCAATCAATGAGATGGAGACTGAGGCTGCTACAGATTATCCCTGTGCTCAGAATTCTTATCATCCTTCCAAAGTGCTCCAGTACTGAATGTAGTTCCCCGGGTTTAGCTTGTCCCAACTTCTTTCCCTTCTAAGACAGTGGTGCCTGGCTTATATAGACTCTCTGGATTTGGAGGGGAAGGGTTTCCCAAGCTCAGAGGAAAGGGAGTGGAGCTGAAAAGTCTACACTCTGAGGCCCTCTAATCCTCTTCAGCCTCTCAGATTCACTCAGGACCATTCAGGACCAGATTCCTTCTCCTGTGTGTTACATGCACACCCTCAGGATATTTCCCATCAAATCATCCAAGCTCATCATTTCAGCAGACCCTCCAGTATTCTGATCATTATCATCACCACCACCACCATCATCATTATCACCACCACCGATACCACCACCATGTGGGACATCTTTTCCCTATCCCTGTCATGCACACTGACAAATGTCTTAGTCCATGACTTTCCCACTTGGTCTGATCCACTGTTACTTTCATCCAGGACTTTCCATCTATTGCCCTTCTCCTCTCCTTTCCATCCACACAGAAATTCAGAACCTTTCTAGTTCTCAGACCCAGATTGTACTCTGCTTGTCTCTTCCCCTTGAGCATCATTATTTCTTTCTTGGTCTCCCTCTTTCCTTCTCTAGTCGATATTTTTTTTTAACAAATGCTTTATTAACTTCTGTTTTACATCATTCATTTCCACCAGATTTTGAGGTACAATCATTTTCCCCCCGTTATTCCCCTACCCAAACTCCCAGAATAGCAGTCCCACAAGATATCGCTTCCTCCAATCTGCTCTCTCCCATACCTTCTCCCATACTCCCTTCGACTTTTCCATTACAGGAAGGTGAATCTTTGTGTCCCAATGCCTGCACATCTTATCTCCCAATTATAAGCAGAAGAGTATTAATAATAGTATTTATATATATTTGAAACATTTAATGTTAAGACCTCGAATTTCAGATCCATTTCCTTCCTCCCTTGTCACCCATTCCCTCTGGGGAGATAAGTAATTCAATATATGTTGTACATGTCTAGCTATGCAAAACATTATCATAGTAGATATATTGTACAAGGCTGCTTATAATTCCTCCCACTCATCCCACCCCCCACCTGGTCCATTCCCTACATGATCCTGTCCCTCTTCTATAGTGGGTACTTCCAACCTCCCCTCACCCCAAGGATGCCCTCCCATCCATCATCCCTCCTCTCATCCCCCTTCCCCCTATCCTGCTGCAGGTTGAGATCTCCCATTTAGTATGTATGTCATTTTCTCCCTGAACCAAATTCAATGTGAATGTGGTTTTGCCTTTTTAGCCTTCCTTATTCTTCCCCTCCTTTGCAACCACTTCCCTTTGCTTCTTCTACATGGGATAGTTTACCCTACCCTGTCTCTCCCCATCTCCTCTTGCCACTTTCCTCTCTCACCTCATAATTTCATCCCTTGAGTGTTCTCCCTTCCCAACAAATTCAACCTATGCCCTCTATCCATATAACTGTAACCATATACATACACATTCACATATGTATTTATATGACCACACCCCCTTCTTCCATTGTTTTCATAGTGAGAAAGATATCATCAGTCACAGTTATTGCTTTTCCATATAGGAATGTAAATAGTTCAACTTTGATAAGTTCCTTTTGATTTCTTTTCCCTGATTACCTTCTCAGGTATCTCTTCCTTCTTGTGTCTGGGTGTCAAATTTTCTATTCAATTATGGTTTTTTCCTCAATAATGCTTGAAAGTCCTCTATTCCACTGAATGACCATATTTTCCCCTGAAACAAAATACTCAGTTTTGCTGGGTAGGTGACCCTTGGGTTCATTCCCAGTTCTTTTGCCTTCTGGAATATCATATTCCATGCCCTTCAATCCCTCAGTGTAGAAGCTGCCAGGTCCTGGGCTATTCTGATTGTGTTTCCACAATATTGAAATTGTTTCTTCCTGGCTGCTTGGAGTCTTTTCTCCTTGATCTGGGGATTCTGGAACCTGGCTATAATATTCCTGGGAGTTTTCTTTTTGGGATCTTTTTCAGGAGGTGATCTGTGGATTCTTTCAACCTCTATTTGCCCTCTGGATCTAAAACATCAGGGCAATTTTCCTTGAGAATTTCTTGAAGGGTGATTTCTAGGTTCTTTCTTTGATCATGGCTTTCAGGTAGTCCCAATAATTTTTAAATTGTCTCTCCTGGATCTATTTTCCAGGTCAGTGGTTTTTCCCATGAGATATTTCACATTGCCTTCTAATCTTTCATTTGTTTGGATCTGCTTAACAGCATCTTGATTTCTCATAAAGTCATTAGCTTCCAGTTGCTCCAGTCTAACTCTGAAGGAATGAATCTCCTCAGTGAACTTTTGAGATTCTTTTTCCATCTGGCAAATTCGACTTTTTAAGCATTCTTCTCCTCATTGCCCTTTTGGGCCTCCTTTGCCATTTGAGTTAGTCTATTTTTTAAGGTGTTGTTTTCCTCAGTCAGGCTGTTGACCCTCATTTCATACTTTTCCTGCATCCTTCTCATTTCTCTTTCTAATTTTTCCTCCACTTCTCTTATTTGATTTTTAAAGTCCTCCTTAAGGTCCTCTATGGCCTCCAACCCACTCATGTTTTCCCCTGGGGCTTTTGGAGCAGGACTTCTGACCTCACAGTCCTTTCCCGCTCTATGCCCCCAAAATAGGAGTCTAGGGTTGCATTTTTCTGTTTCCTTTGCCTTGGCATGTTGCCACTTAATTGCTTGACTTTTGGGCTTGTTGCCACACTATGGCTTTAAGGCCAGATAGAGGAATTTTCATCCCGAACGTGTGGGGGGCAACTTCTGTTTCTGGCAAGCTGTAAACCCACCCACCACTTCCACCCTAGATCACAATCCAGATCCAGGGAGGTTAAAGCAAGAGCGATTACCCCCCAAGACTGATCGCTGGATCTCCCTACAATTCGCAGGCCAGGAGCTGGAGCTGCCTCTGAAAACTACAAAATGGCATGTCTCCTCAGCGGCTTCTAGCCCCCAGGGGAGGGAGCCGACGTATTCCCCAAATACTGGTCCCAAAGTCCATAGGACACTAACCTCTCACTTTGTCCTAGGCATGTCTATGTTGATAATTCTGGAGTCGCTGCAGCTGCTGGTGTTCTGGGGTCTCTCCAGCCGGCTGCTGGCCCTGCTGCCCTGGGGCTAAAACCTCGGCTCACGTGGACCTGGGCTAGGCTTGGCTCAGCTCCCCGCGCTCTGCTCGCTGCGCGCTGCCGGCTCCCAGAGTGTTGTGCTGGTCCTTCCTGCAGGGCTGCTGGGCTGTCCTCAGTGGGAGGTTAGCTTCTCTGTGTCGTTCTGTGGGTGCTGGGGCTCCAGAAGTTGTTCAGAGTCCCCTTTTACATAGTTTGGGGGGAATCTGGGGGCAGAGTGGCTTGGTTGAGCTGTTTCTACTCCACCATCTTGGCTCTGCCTCTCTAGTCGATATTAATGATAAATTTCTCATCCTCAAACCTTCTCCTTCTCCTCCCCTTTCACTGTTGTGATTTCTTCCAAAATAAAAGGCCCCAATTCAATGACTCTTGTGACTAATACTCTAGATGTCTACCCAAGATGCTCTCTCATGATCTAGATCTTGACCTTTATAGAATCCTAAAAGCTTAGAATTAAAAGGAGACCTCAGAAGCCAAGTAGCACAATCTATATCTGACCAAGAATTTCTATTAATGCATACTCGAAAAGCATGACTAGCTTTTCTTAAAGACCTCCAGTGGGGGGGAATCCATTATCTCTTGGGGGAAGTTTATTCCATCTTTGTGAAGATCTAATCATTAGGAAACTTTTCCTTATATCAAGTCAAAATCTGCCTCTCTCTAACTTTCACCCATTTATCTTAGTTCTATGTCTGGGATCAATCTAAACAAACCTTATTCTTCTTCCACATGACAGTCATTCAAATACTTGAAGGCAACTTATCATTTGTTCCCTAAGCCCTTCTCTTTTCTAGGCTAAGTAAACCAAGTTACATCAATTGATATTTGTATGGCAAGCTCTTAAGAACCTTCAACATCTTAGGTGCCTAACTCTGAATGATCTTCAGCATATCAATATCTTTCCTAAAATATGGTACTAAGAACTAAAAAGCCCACCCCTTGGTGTCCAGACCTACAAGACACTTACTAAATGTGCTTTTTGATTGATTATCATGTACCCCTGATTATACCCTCCACAATATGACTTCCATCTCTCCTTCTTGCTTTATTTCATACTACTGTTATTCAGACATTCTATATTCTAGCCAAGCTGTACTATTAGCTATCTTCCAAACACAACATTCCTCCTGCTTCTGTATATTTTCAAAGTTCATCCCACATACCTAGAATGCACTCTTTTCCCATTTCTGCCTCTGAGAATCCCTAAAATACTCTTTGTCTATATCTCTATCTGTGAAAATTCTTTTCATTCTTCAAGGACCAGTTGAGGTACCACTTCCTCCATGATGCCTTTCCTGATATATGCAGGAGAAAATGATCACTTTTTTTAAACAAGGAATAAACTATTTGAATAATAGTTATGCAAGAAACTAAGTAATATCCATTTTTATAAAAAAAAAAGGGAAAAAGGAAATTATCCAGTCAATAAACATTTATTAAGTACATACTATGTCCAAGCATTGTGTTAAGTGCTGGAGATACAAAGAAAGATAAAAAGATGGCCATCATTCTCAAGGATCTCACAGTCTAATGGGGGAGACAACATACAAAGAACTATGTACAAACAAGATTTAGACAGGATATATTATGGAAGAGAAAGTCGGATGGTGAAGGAAGGGAATTTCAAGTAAGTATCATATTTGCTTTTGTCTTCAATCAATCAATCAATCAATCAATAAACATTTATTCCCACAATCTATCTAGAGCATTTCTATCATTTAGTTGCGGCAGCCAAATATCATCTTCTTGGCGAAATCATCGAGGTCCTCACATAGCTTCTGGTTTTTCTGATCCTTGCATTCCTCATCACTGGGCCACTTCTCAATATTGGTGTCTTTGGTAATGATATAAGATACCCTTGAAGGAACAAGAGATTGTCATGTCAATGCCTGCATGAAGTGAGGCTATCTAGGAGTCAAAGCTTTCCTCTCAAGCCACCCAGTGATAGGATACATTCCAAGAAGCCCTTTAATTGTATGCAGTGAAGCTGATGGAGTACAAATAAAGTTGACCCTAGCCCAAATATTCTAATTTTCTTATAGGCTCTAGTGAACAGCAGGCCCACTGCACCTACCCAGGTTCCTTCACTCAACTCAATATCCTAACTTCTTTATATATGCCTCACTGCTCACTGGAAAAACAGGTGTGTCCCTGAACTCATATTTCTCACAGAAACAGCAGGCAAGTCCATGTGATGGGATCCCAGCCACTGCCTCTAGCTAGCCACTGCCCCCAGACCCATTCTTCATATTTCCCAAAGAAACAGCAGGTATGTCTATGCACTCAACCACAACCACATCCATTTAGTATCAGAAACGACCACAATAGCCAGCCAATCAGAAAACAGCACCACCAGGACACCCAAGCAGGATGTGGACCCCAAAACAATAGAGTCTACATTGCCTAACCAGGGGTGGGGAACTTGCAGCCTCAAGGTCACATGTAGTCCTCTAGGTCCTCAAGTGACCCTTTGTCTGACTCCAAACTTCATCCAACAAATCCACTTAATAAAAGGATTTGTTCTGTAAAACTTGGACTCCATCAAAAAGCCACACTCAAAACCTAGCACCTAGGGCCTAGCCCATACATATTTCCCAAAGAATGGCCACTTCAACATACTGAACAGATAGTAATTGCAGACAAATATGAAATCATAAAGAGAAATTTTAGTAAGCCAGAAGAAATTCTCAAGAAAAACTGCCCTGATGTTTTAGACCCAGAGGGCAAAATAGAGCTTGAAAAAATCCACCAATCACCTCCTGAAAAAGATCCCAAAAAGGGGGCTGTTGTGTTGACTCAGTATCCAGACTTGTTGTCAGTGTCTCCCGGAGAGAGAGTCACCATTAACTGTAAGACCAGTTTAAGTGTTAGTGATGAATTAGATTGGTCCCAGCAGAGGCCAGGGGAGGTTCCCAAGCTACTGATTTATCATTCTACCAACTTGCATGCTGGAGTCCTTGCTCGGTTCAGTGGCAGTGGGTCTGGGACAGATTTTACCTTCACAATCAGCAGAGTGGAGGCTGAAGATGCTGCAGTCTATTACTGTCAGCAGGACCATCACTGGCCTCTCACAGTGCTTCAGGCCACAACAAAAACCTCCTTGCTGCTTAGCTCTGCCAGCTGGGGCTTGTTCCCTTGTACCTGTGATCAAGGGCAGTGGTTCTGCCCGTGCTTAGAATGGTCTGGGGGAAATGCAGTGACCTGGAACTGTCTTCTTTCACCTTAGCAATTTCACACTGACTCTTTCTTTGTTCCCTCATTGAGTAAGGTTCACATCATTCCCATGAGCTGTTCCTTTTACCAGATTCTGAAATCCTAGTGAGGATACTTTCAGGAGTCTTAAGGAATCCCCAGGCTTGACTCCAGACTTTCCTCCCCATGCCCTAGAAACCTCTTCATTCTGAAAGTTCACTTCAGCCTTGGCATTTACACACTGGAATTAGCTACTGCCCCAGGGGGGCTCTTCCTCTAATTGGATGACTCCTCTCAGAATCTCCATTGAAGGAGGACACCCAGGTCTGCCACCTCTTCATTCCTCTCCAGGGTGTGGCCTGAATACTACACAGGAGGCTCAGGAGGACCCCTGCCTCTAACAGGGAAATACACAGGTAATAGTGACTACACCAAATGTGAGACAGATGGAGACAGAGGAGGGAGCACTACTAGCAGGTATTCTGGCACAGGTTCACTCATGTTCTGGGCAGCCAGACAGCTTCAGAGGGGTTACGTAAGCTGCCTTTCTTCTAGTCTACTCTTCTCAGCGGGTTCCTGATAATAGGAGCAGCAACTCCCACAGGATCCCCTGATCACCCTTGTCACAGGGATAGGCTGGGGGAGGCAGCAACCCCTTCGTCTCGATGAGTGTAAACAGACACAGCTTGTGCACTCTCCTAAATCCCCTCAAACCTCAACGGGGGCCGGTTGAGGCAGGTACATGCATTCCTCTATGCATTACCCAAAATCCCCACTCACTGGCTGTGCCCACTTGATTTATAGGGCAACAGACAAAGAAGGCATTTTGCTAACATTAGACTCACAATTTTACATTACCTCCCCCCATATCTCACTGCACAGTCACAGTGGGCACTTATAATTTAATTTAATCACAGATGTTTATATTATTAATCATTATATTATTCTGCACAAGTGTGGTGGAGATGTTTACAAGTCATAAGCCTGGGAAATATTATCTAACACCTGGGAACTAGAGATTGTTATGACCATGGGTCCTGGGAACTAACCTCTAAGAAAGATTAACTAAAATCTTCCTTACAAACACAGAACTTTTTTTTTCTTTCATTTCCTCCTCCCACTTCTCTTCCCCTTTTCAGTTTTCTTTTGTATCTTGTTTTCCCCCCTTTAGAAAGTCAGCTTCTGGAAAGCAGGCGCTTCCTACTTGTATGTATATCAACAGGACATAGCACAGTGTTTGGCCCAGAGGAATCACTTGATAAGTGCTTGTTGTGGACTTGCCATTAAATATGGCTTGAGGAAGATGGGCAGAGGCTTAGAGAATATTAGGATACAGAGGCATAAAAATTGTAGCCAGTGCTTTCTCAAAAAGTCCTTCTGAAAGTGGACTCAACCCAACCAGGAATGTGATATGCTTGGAGTAGAAAGCAAAATCAAGCATCTTTAGCTTGAAATTTTCCATAAATGACATATCTCATAATTTCCTACACTCCTGATTATAAGGGACTAATTTATTCTGTCTGCCTTCATGACTTTGGCTCTTTGTATGACTGAATCCATAAAATAAGCTAGACCACAAAGTGCTGGGAGATTCTGGGGTCCCATGGCTTTATTCTGCCTTCACCTTCCCATTCACTCTCCTGTGGATAACTTCTGTCTTTTCCTGTCCACATCCTTATGCCCCTTCAGGGTCAGGTAGGCATTCATAATTATTTATGCTTGATACTACCCTGTACACTAGGGAAATCAAATTGCATTTACAGAAGAAGGGCTCTCTTGCTGCTTCGAGACACTTTCTGTATCATCAAACACCACTCCTAAGGATTAGATTAACCATTATGGGGCAGTTTGGTAAAAATTTACAGATGCTAAAGAATAAATGGCTTTGACAATAATGAGAATTCCCAAGGAGTCTACTGCATGGGTCCAGGTCTGGGCCTCTCCCTTCCAGGCCTACTGCCCAGAGAATATTAGCACCATCTTCAAATATCATTCCATCATATGTCAAGTCATAGCCCTTGTGGCTATCAAAGACCCACAGGAGCCATTTCAAACTCTCTTGTTGTATTACCATGACCTCCCTCCCCTCCTTTTCATCCCATACTTCAACATCCTCATCTCTCATTCCCCGACATGGACAATTTGCTGCACTGAAGCTATGTTGATTCTGGGGTGTTCATTCATTCCTTCCCATTAGGTCAACACGAGTTCACAAATGACAGCAACTCTTTCTGAGAAGTATATTTTGAAAGAGGACTCAATGGGCTGAGTTATATCTCTTCATCAAGATACTTGATAGTCCTCTATTCCATTAAAGATCCACTATGTTCCCTGCATGATTATACATATATTTGCAAGATAAGGGAAAAGTTCAAGGAATATCACGCCTAAAACTCATATCATCCATATGAAAGAAAACAATATGCCAAAACTCCAGAAAGGAAGCATTTTAAGTCCCAAGGAACTCAATATCACACAAGACCTGGCAACTTCCAGCAAAAATCAGAGATCTCAGAAAGCAATATTCCAAAAGGCAATAAATTTGAAAACCAGGAATACTTTATCCGACAAATCTGAGTTTAATCATCCAGGGAACAAAATTGGTTTTTATTGGAGTAGAGGACAATCAAGTACTTTGGCTGAAGAGACATAGCTAAATCTTTCCCCCACAGCTGGGACAGAGACAGATTGTCTGGGCTGCCTCAGGGGAAGATACTGAGATTGATGACTTCCTGCTTTGATTTTATTTTCCATAAAATGATGGAATGGCTGAACCTGGACGTTCATTGGGCTAGGAAATTCCTGGGAGAAAAAAAAACCTGTTCTCTCCCCTCCCACTTCTTCCTTTATTCCAAGCTTTCCTACTGATCTCCATCCAATCACCCAGCACCCTACCTTGAGGGTCATGCTCTATGCCTCTCACACTCACCCAAGATAACCAACTTGCAGTCTTATCATTTATACTTTCACAATGGGTCTCTTATCTGGTAACTTTTCTTCTTGAAGACCTCCAAAGGGGGAAAATAATTACCTCCAAGAATAGTTTCTCAATTATCCATTTACACAACTACCATTGCCTAGAGACAGCTAGTTGGTGCAATGGATCAAACATTGGGCCTAGAGTCAGGAACACCCAAGTTCAAATCCAACCTAAGAGCTTACTAGTATTGTGACCCTGGGCAAGTAACTCATCCTCTGTTTGTCTCTGGTTCCTCCACTCTAAGATGGAGATAATAATAAGACTCATTTCCCAGGGTTGTTTTGAGGATCAAAAAATAAATTTTCTAATAGAACTTTCTTTGTACAAGCCAAGATCATGTAACCTGGGGGAACCCTGCTACCTGGGTTTCCCTGTCACATGAGTGGGTGTTCAATTACCTGCATGTAGGAATATTCTGCATCTTTAACTGAGGTCACACTGAACAGTTGCTTTCTTTCTTGTTGCTGCCCTTTCCAGATGCTAAAACAGAGGTGAAGCTCACAGCTCACCATTGCTGGGGTGCCATGAGCTGAAGGGGTGAAAGGGAAGGGGGATTCCTTCCTTCCTCTGCTCTTCTTTTTCCCTCAGGACTAGGGCATTGATCTTCTTCAATTTCATTTCTCCTTTCTCATTTTCAGACCTTTACTCTATTAGGAGTTCAACTCATGTTTGAAGATCTAAAGATCTTCTAAAGATCTCTAGGATCATCTAAAGATCCAGAATTCCAGGGAGGATCTGGCAGACTTCCTACCTGGCAAGAAAACCTTCAGATGCCTTCGTTCCAGGGACCTGAGTGCAGGTGGCCCTGGGGCTTTGGGCCTAGGGACTGTACTCTGTAGGAATTGAGCTAAACTACTCCCCTCCCTAGAGACTGAGATAGTGTGTGTATGTACATGTGTATGTGTGTATACATGGAGGATGGAGAAAGAGGATGAAGCATTGTGTGCTATTTATATATTCATTATTCTGTCTTTGAAGTAAATATTTCTTTGGAAAAATTAATCTGTTAATGGCTACATGAAACTGGAGTGTAGAAGACCCTCCTACACTTGTAGGTAAAGCCATCCCTGGGGCCTAGAGACAATGGCAGAGAACCTAGGCACTCTCAACCCCACTTTAAGGATATCAGAGAACCCTGGAGAAGGGGGATAAATGTAAGATGCCTGGCCTTCAGACAGTGGGGACCAGGGCAATAACTGTTCTATTTTAAATCACTTAACAGAGTTTCTGGCACATAGTAGGTGTTTAGGGAAGGCTTGTTTTCTTCTACTGGTACCTCATCCTTTCTTCAAGAATTAAATCTGCCTCTCTTCAGCTTCTCCCCACTACAGGAGTTTCTGCCCCCGCTGTCAAATAGAATAACCCCAAGGCCTTGATCACATGAGAAACTTTGAACACTGGAAAGGTGCCCTCCAGTCTCTTCTGTTGCCCCATGTACATTTTGCAGGCCAAGTATCCCTGCTTCCTTCCAATGATCTTCACCCATCCTGGGCTCCAACCTTACACAATTCTGACTACTTCTCTGGCCACCCTCCAGCTTTACCTGGTTCCTGCTACAACTGGACACCTGGAACTGGGCGGGAAGGAACACCAAACTATTCCGAAGATAACCTAACCAGGGAAGAACACAACACACTGGGTTTGACTGAAGCATGGGAACACAACACACCTCTGTCTTTGTTTAGGACAGAGTAAAATACAAAAAGTGGTCTGTTCCCTCTAATTATGTCAATGACAACCCAGCCATATCTATACTACATTCAAGCACTTTTTCCTGAAGTGCAGGTCTGATACTGTAACCATCCCCCAACTTAATAAACTCCTCTGGCTCCCTACTGCCTCCAGGAGCAAATACAAAATGCTCACTCTGGTATTCCAAGCTCTTCATCACCCAGCCCCTTCCTACCTTTCCAGTCTTCCTACATCTTACTTCCTACAATACACTTTTATATCTAGTAACACCACTGACAGTGGCTGCCTCCCAGTGGCTTTTGCAGGAACAAGACTCCCCATTACTCAGCTCTGGGCATTTCTGCTGTCCCCCATCCCTGGAACCTTCTCTCTCCTCTGCTCTGACTTCCCACTTCCCTGGCTTCCTTTAAGTCATCACTAAAATCCCATCTTCTACAGGAAGCCTTCTCCAATTCCTCTTACTCCTGTGCCTTCCCTCTTTTCAAGCTTGCTTTGTATAGTTCTGCTTACATGTGGTCTCCCTCACCAGACTGTAAGCTCCATGAGGACAAGGGCTCTTTAGCCTCGTTTTGAACCTCGAGTGCTCAGCACAGTGCCTAGAACTTATGTGGTAGTTACTACATGTTAATTGATTTAAGAATTGATTGACCCTCTGCTACTCCTCTTGTCCTGACCTCAAAGAGGTTCATCTCATGGGGTCAATCTCATGTGCTAGGGCCTTCCTCACTTTCTATTGGTGTCACAATCACAGCAGTTTAACATAGAGAACTACCCAAGGATTTAAGTGTTAGAGAAACTCGTGATCTCAATAAAGATCAATTGTTGAGAAAAAGAAATATTCTCCCTCCCCCTCCTTTCTTCTCCATACACATCCCCCACTCCCCACCAAGAGAACTCATTTATTTGGTTTTTCACAACTTGGTTCTAACCCATTAATCAAGGATTATTGCGCATGATTTTCCTTTCTGAATTTTAAATCCTGGTCAAACTAGTTCAGGTGTAATGTCCTTTACCTTGCATTCCATCTGCAGTGTGGGGCAGTGGAAAAAGGAGGAGGTGAGGGGGGTGGGTGAGAGGTGTGAAGTTGAAGGAACTGGATTTGAACCACAGGCACAAAGTAATTACATTAATGAAGAGGAATTACCATCTGCATAGCCTACATTCCTTGACTCTTTCATTCCTTTTATCTAGATCCATATATTATTACATAGTTTCCCCTATTTTAAGACATTCTCAATTCTTTTGAATTCAATGAGTAATTTATATGTTGATTTCATTTGGAGCGCTGTTTCAACTTTCCTTGAATTTCCTTGAATGTCTCTACAATTTCTTCTACTGAAAGCTAGGAAATCAGGCTTGAAATCAGATTTGAACTTAGGTCCTCTTGACTCCAAGGCCAGGGCTCTGTCCGCTGTACCACCTAAAGGCCCCACCCAGGTACTTTTTAAAGCTCCTATGGCTACTCCATTTGCATGGAAAAATTCATATCCCAATGTTCCCAGACTATCAGTGTAGAGTCAACAATGAAGAAAAAGGAGTTTTCCTTTCTGTATATGGGCCCATCCAAAACTTGGCTTCTTATACTGCTATTTTCATGAATGAATAAATTGATGAATTTTTTAAAATATTAATTAGGGAGTTGTGATGGATAAAACACTGTGCTGAGTGGGGGATGAAGAGGAGCTGTGAAAACTTCCCTGCTCTGGAGGAGCTCACAGTGCTTTAGGGGGAGATGTTCCATATTGGAGTTTTGCACTGCAGCTTGAATGCAAAGGCGTCATGGTCCTCAGGGTGCAGCAGCAAAGCGGTGGCAATTCCTCTTCAGAATTACTTTGAATCAAACTATTTGTGAAGCACTGGCACTTGCAAAGACTTTGGTAGCAGGGAGTCTCTTGGGTAGCTGTGGTAATTGTGTAGATGGGAGAAAAATCCGACAGTATTTACATAAACACGAGGAAATGGCTCTCTTGTGTTGTGCTGATTCCAGTGTCTACAAATTCCTCACTGATGATCATAGGAATTCTTGTGAACCAGTAGGGAATGGAAGAAGAATCATGAGTGATGGGCCAGTGCTTCAGGAGAGAATGGAGGGTGACCCCATTGAGATCACTGGACACATGCCAATCACTTCCAAGCGAGTCTCACTCTGGTCTTGAGATTTAGTGGCACCTTTGAAGGTTTTAGAGCTTATGAGGACAAGGTAGGATCTAACACCACTGGGATACCCCCATCCCAGGGTACCAGAATGTCCTAGCTGCCCTCCCACAGCTCTAGGTTCCAGGCTATCCAAGAGATCAGATCGATGGGGCAGGAACCTCCTCCCTGAGCTGTTTTGCATGGCTCACTCCCAGACCCTGAAGCTACTGCTGAGAGCAGCTACAAAAAGGCAGCTGGGGAGGAAGAGGCTGGGCAGCTCAGAGCTCAGGCACATGGAGATGGGGTCCCAGGCTCAGCTGCTCTTTCTCCTCTTGCTCTGGATCCCAGGTGAGACAGGAACAGCACACACAGCCCTGCCTTTTGTCCCTCTGGGCAGAACTCAGAAAGGGTGGGGTTCTGAGGGTCAGAGAGAAAATGGGGCTCTGCACTGGTGATTGTGGGGTCAGGACCCAGCACAGCAAGGTTCATTTCTCAGCACTGTCAGAGAGATTTCTCCTGCTGGAAATGGGAACCTGCATATTTCTCGTGATTTCTCTTGTGTTTGTGATTCCAGATGCCAGAGGGGCCATTGAGGTAACCCAGTCTCCAGCCTCCCTGTCAGTGTCTCCAGAAGGGACAGTCACCATGTCCTGCAGGGCCAGTCAGAGTGTTAGCAATTACCTACACTGGTACCAACAGAAACCAGGCCAGGCTCCCAGGCTCATCATTAAATATGCTTCCACCCTGCTCTCTGGGGTCCCAGCAAGGTTCAGTGGCAGTGGCTCTGGGACAGATTTCTCCCTCACCATCAGCAATGTGCAGGCTGAGGATGCTGCAGTCTACTACTGTCAGCAGCAGTATAACTTACCTCCCACAGTGCTACAGCTCTGAACAAAAACCTGCCAGGCAGCTGCTCAGGGAGGCATCACTGCCCAGGGCCTTCTCTTCCCCACAGCTGGGTCAGGGGCAGCTTGTCTGAGCTGCCTCAGGGGAGGCTTCTAGGGTTCAGAGGAAGGGCTGTGGCTGCGGCCATTTCTGACCTGGATTTCTTTCTCAGACAAGAAGCATGGAGTGACCAAATCTAAATCATCAGATGACATCCCAAAGGTGGTTTTCTCCAATGCTGACCCTTACCTGATGGAGAATCCTCTTCCCAAATCCTCAACAAGTGTTCTTATAGCTTTATATGAAGGCCTCCAAGGCAGGAGGACTAGCTGCCTAGGGGGCTAGGTGGTGCTGTGGAAAGAGCCAGGCCTGTTATTAGAAAGACCTGAGTTCAAATCCAGTCTCAGACACTCTAGCTGTGTCAAGCTGGGCAAGTCACTTAACCCCTCTGTTTGACTTAGTTTTCTCATCTGCAGTATGGAGACCATAAGAGCCCCACCTTCTAGGTCTGCTGTAGGGATCCTGTGAGATAATGATGGCAGAGTGCCTAGCACTGTGCCTGCCCCTTAGGAAGCACTACAGACATGGTCACTGTTATTGCTGTTCCTCCTCCAGGAATGCTCCATCCCCTGCACTTTTACAGGGCTCTCCTTGCCAGGGAGTCTCCTCTTGATTTTCCTCTAAAGCCTGCCTCTCTGCACCTTCTGTTCTTTGCTCCTCTTCCTGTGGTTTGGCACCAGGCAGAACACATCCCAGCCCTCTCCCTTGGGACGGCCCTTGGATGCCTGAAGGCTGTCCTCACACAGCCCTAGGGGGGTCCTCCCCCACGCTAAGCATCCCTGCTTCCTTCAGGCATTCTTCCCTCCCTCCTCTTGGCCTCAGGTCCTTTGCCCATTCTGCCTACCTTGATCTAGCTGGACAACAGCCTGTCTGATGGGGCACCCAGGAGGAAAAGCTTGATAACAGAGGGGCTCTAGCCAGGGAAAGACTAGAGCATCCTGGGATGCTCTACCCCCATCTTGTCATAGAGGGGATAGACAGAGTGTACAGGGACATGCCTTTCAGGCAAGGCCACTCTGGATTGTTTTGTTTTACTCTGTTGAGTTGTGGTTTCACTAGGGCATAATACCATGAAAGCATTGCAGTCTAACAGTCACTGGGATCTGGTCCTTCCTGATGTGTAGATGAAAACTCCACCATGCATGCCCTTGCAATGCTGCCCCTTTTGTCAGGTCCTTCCTAAGTCCACTGCAAGGGCTCTCCAAACCAACAGGGCCCTTCTACACTTTCCTGCATGTCACCAGGACATAGTGGAGCATGTGGATCATCCAACAGCTGTCCCAACAGCCTCCTGCCATAGTTTTTGAGCTGATACTTTTCATGGTCTACTTTAGTCTACCCCTTCTTAACAATTCCTTGTCTCCCTTGTTCTTTCCTGCCATATGCCTCTTCACTGACTTCTCCAAGCACCACTGGGAGCCATCAGGACAGTAATGATGAAAATGAAAACCAAAACATCACAACAGAACTGAGTGCTTCATCCCTGGAATGACCAAGCTTGAGCTGGGAAAGGAGTGGAGAAATCGGACCTTCCTCTTCTCATTTTATATTCTCTTGATTTACTGGTTTGTTTTTACTAAACTAAATACTTATTATTTTTTAGTATTTTTATTGCCCAAAGGACAGTATGTATACTTTACTGAATATAGGAGTAGGCGGAGAGGTATTTGTAAATTAATGTAAAAATAAAAGGTACAAAAATTAACTAAAAATAAAATAGTCATAATATGGTGTTTATGGTTGGACTACCTCCTTGTTAAAAAAAAGTATGTAAAAACCCTGTGCCCACTCTCGGGTTTTTTTGGGGGGGGGTTGCTTTAAGGGGGGGGTCTCACTGAGTAGTAGTAGAGGCTGCAATATATTTCTTTATTAATGTTAAAATTTTAATGCAAATATATAAAAATAAACATTTAGAAAATCAAAATAAGTCATCATATTATATATTTTGTCAAGAGATGTGTCTATCCATTCTCTGCCAGGAGGGTGAAAACACACTTCATCCCAGGTCCTCTGGACACATGTTTGTATGGCTCTTTTTCCTGGTCAGACTTTTCTCTCTCATCTTTGTTGAATCTTTATGCAGACCATGCCCTCTGACTACAGGTGTCCCTCTGGCTCTGTCCTGGTCCCCCTTCTCTTCTCCCTCTATTCTACTTCACTTGCCGAGATCCTTAGCTCTCATAGTTTTCATTACAATTGCTTTGCTGACAATTCACAGGTCTGTCTTATCTGCTCCCATCTACCTGCTCACCTCCAATCTGGCATCTCCAACTGCCTTTCAGACATTGCAAGTTGGAAGGCCAATAGACATCTCAAACTCAATATGCCCAAAACAGAACGTGCTGTCTTTCCCCTCAACCTTCCCCCTTTCATCACTTTTCCAAATCCTGTAGAGGACAACAGTTAACTTTGCTTGGCATTCAAACCCCTTCACAAGCCATTCCCCACTCCCTTTCCACTTTCCTTTCACACTCACTGCCCAAAATGTTCTCTTCAGTCCAGTGACACTGGCCTCCTGGATGACCCATGAAGAAAACACTCCTTCTCCTGACTTGGACATTTTCTCTGGGTGTCCCCAGGCCTGGAAAGCCTCCCTCCTCAATTCCATTTACTGATATCTTTAAAAAAAAAAAAAAAGAGCTCAGGGAAGAAGGCTTCTGAATAAGGACAGGCCCCAGTGATCTCCCTTCTTGGATAGCCCAGAACCCTGAGTGTGTGAGGTCAGCAATCCCTTCTGGGTCCCTGGGATGGGGGTATCCTAGTGGAGTTGGATCCTACCCTGTCCCTATGAGCCTAGAAAACCTCCAAGATGCCAACAAAGCTCAGGACCAGACTGGGAGAAACCTGGAAACGATTCAAAAATTCATCCAGTGAATGTGTAGGTATTGGAGCTGGCACAACAAAAGAAAGTCATTTCCTAGTGTTTATATTAATACCATAGAATTCCCCTCCTGTCCCACCCCATCTGCACAATTACCACAGCTACTGAAGAAAGCTCCTGCTACCAAAGTCTTTGGAAATGGCATATGGTTCAGCCTGAGATATTGAGGTTCTTTGATTACAACAAATTGCATCACAGAAGAGGAATTCCCATCACTTTCCTGCTGCCCTCTGAGAACCATGAGACATTTCCATTCAACTTGCAACTGAAATCTCTACTCTGGGACATCTCCCCATGTTTCAGCCTGGGCTCCTGGAGAGAAGGGACCATCTTACAGTTTCTCTTGGGTCTCCTAATATTTCTAAAATGGGACTTGCTTTCTGCATGCTTAGATTACCTAACCTGGGGCAACCTGGCTCTCCGCTTTTCCCTGTCACATCAGTAGGACTACTTTCCTCCAATTACCTACCTTAGAGGAATATGTAGCATCTTTAAAAGGGGCCACACTGCACACTTTCTCAGTTCCCTGATGCTGCTCTTTCCAGATGCTAATCAGAAGTGGAAGCTCACAGCTCACCATTGCTGGGTGCCATAAGCTGAAGGGGTGATAGGGAAGGAGGGCTCCTTCCTTCCTCTGCTCTTCTTTTTCCCTCAGGCCATTCATCTTCAATTTCATTTGTCCTTCTCATTTTCAGGGCAAGATGACTGGATCAGGAATTCAATTCATGGTGTCTGAAGATCCAGGTGTCCAGGCAGGATGTGGCAGCTTGCCAACCTGACAAGGAAAGCATTAGATGAATTGGGTGCAGGGATGTGAGCCCCAGTGAGATCGGGGATATGGGACAAGTGACTGTATCTATAGGAATTTTCAGTGTGAACATTTGTAGCTCAGATATGAGCAAATACTACAAATCAGTGCTTGATTTATTGTGGTGTTGATTGTCTAGACTTAAGAAAGTGGTGGGAAAAGTGTTAATCAGGAAGATTAAATGGGGAAGTGTGAACTGCTACTTTCTCAAAAAGCTGATTGTTAAACGTTTATCAGCATAACACTGATCATATTTACCATTAAACCTCCAAGCTCTCTAGTCTTGGGGAACGATGTTTCTTTCGAGCCTTACATTATGATACACATGATGTAAGCAGAGAGCGCTGTTGGCTTTCACTGAACTGTTTTTTCTCTGTCTTTCTTTTTAAAATCTTTGTGATAAGAGAAGTGCAGATCAGAGGAATTGAAAGAGTTATGTTTGTATGTAAATATGATTAAAAAGCAAAAGAAAACAACAAACTTATCAGAAGCCGAAATAAATAAAATATTCTTTATATGGAGTTTGTAGGCTCATGTGCACTTTTTTGGAAAAAAATAATTAAAATAAAAACAACACTAACTATGGCAATTCTCTAGTGCTTTATACTTTAAAAGCATTCTTAAAATATTAACACTTTTCATCCACACAGGGAGATAGATGCCATTTTAATCCCCAAAATAGAGATGAAGAAACTGAAATAGACAGAGGACCAGTGACTAATCCAGGGTGTTTCCACCAGTAAGTGTTTGAGGCTGGATTTGAATTAAGGCCTTCCTGATTCCAAGTCCAGTACGCTATCCACTGCACCACCTAGCCATCTCTAGTCAGCTTTGGTTTCAAAATCAGGAAAACATAATTGACTGCCAGTTCATTTTTATCTGTAAGTGTGTTTCCACTATTTTTGCTTATATCCCAGGAGAGCAAGAGATCTGATCCTGGAGCAAAGGAGAAAACTGTGAGCTGGAGGATGGGGAGGAGAGGACTGCTGAGGCCAGGGGCCAGGGTCTGTCTGTGAAAAAAGACCTCTCATTTCCTGTGAGCTGAGGACGGCTATAGGACTGTGAAGTGGGGGACAGAGACAGGACACAAAGATGGGGAGGAGCAATGGGGACAGTTCCTAGACAGCTACTGGGCACAGCCATTACCAGACACCAGGGAGCCACAGAGGGTGGGAGAAAGGAGCAGTGATAGAGAGGAGCTGTAATACCCTGGGGAACCCTGGCCAAGGCTCTGGGGAGGGGCTCCTGACTGATGGGGAACCTTATGGTCTAGGGGAGAGAAGTTTGCTTTTAAACTTGTATATGAAATTGTAGATTGTGAATCATGTGATCTTAGGGGCTTTTGAAAAAAAAAATTGAGGGAGTCGGGGTAAAATGCCCAGGGTCACACAGCTAGTAAGTGGCTGAGGTCACATTTGAACTTAGCACCACCTGGCACAACACCAGTGTTCTGTCCACTGTGCTACCTAAGGGCCACACCTAAGTGCTTTTTAAAGGATCCTGTAGCTAATCTGATTCCATGGGAATCATATCCCAAAGCTCCCATACTTCCATGTAGAGTCAATGAGGAAGAAAAATGAGTTTTCCCTAGTGTCTAGGGGCTATCCAAATCGAACAGATACTGATTAGTCATTTGTGATGGACAAGAAACTGTGCTAAGAGCTGGAGACCCAAGTGAAGCTGTAAGATGGTTCCTTCTCTCCAGGAGCCCAGGCTGCAATATGGGGAGATGTCACAGAGTGGAGATTTCAGCTGCAAGGTGAATGGAAAGGTCTTATGGTCCTCAGGGGGCAGCAGCAAAGTGATGGTAATTCCTCTTCACTGATGCAATTTCTTCTAATCAAACGACCTCAATGTCTCAGACTGAACCCTGTGCCATTTCCAAGGACTTTAGTAGCAGGAGCTTTCTTCAGTAGTTGTGGTAATTGTGCAGAAGCTTTTACAGTGAGGGAAATCCCACAATATTAATATAAACACTAACAAAGGACTCCTTTTCTTGTGCCAGCTCTGATGCCTGTAAATTTTTCATCATGATCAGACATTCTTAACAATCACTGTGAATTAGAAGGGCATATAATAAGAATTCTGAGTGCTTCAGGCTAGAGGGGAGGTTTAAACTGCTGTAGTCACTGGACACATTTGTGTACCACTTCCAGAATGGTCCCAATCTGGTCCTGAGCTTTCTTGGCATCTTGGAGTATTTCAGAGCTCATAGAGACAGGGTTGGATCAAACTCTACGAGGATATCCCCATCCCAGGGTCGAAGAATGGATTGCTGAACTCACACAGCTCAGATTTCTAGGCTATCCAAGAGATCAGATCACTGGGGCCTGATCTTTGGTCAGGAACCTCCCTCCCTGAGTTGTTTTGCATGGCTCACTCCCAGACCCTGAAGCTGCTGATGAGAGCGGCTACAAAAAGGCAGCTGGAGAGGAAGATGCTGGGCAGCTCAGAGCTCAGGCACATGGAGATGGGGTCCCAGGCTCAGCTGCTCTTTCTCCTCTTCCTCTGGCTCCCAGGTGAGACAGGAACAGCACACACAGCCCTGCCTTTTGTCCCTCTGGGCAGAACTCAGAAAGGGTGGGGTTCTGAGGGTCAGAGAGAAAATGGGGCTCTGCACTGGTGATTGTGGGGTCAGGACCCAGCACAGCAAGGTTTATTTCTCAACACTGTCAGAGAGATCTCTCCTGCTGTAAATAGTGACCTCCATATTTCTCATGATTTCTCTTGTGTTTGTGATTCCAGATGCCAGAGGGGCCATTGAGCTAACCCAGTCTCCAGCCTCCCTGTCAGTGTCTCCAGGAGGGACAGTCACCATGTCCTGCAGGGCCAGTAAGAGCATTGGTACCAACATACACTGGTACCAACAGAAGCCAGGCCAGGCTCCCAGGCTCATCATTCAATTTGCTTCCACCCTGCTCTCTGGGGTCCCAGCAAGGTTCAGTGGCAGTGGCTCTGGGACAGATTTCTCCCTCACCATCAGCAATGTGCAGGCTGAGGATGCTGCAGTCTACTACTGTCAGCAGGGTTATAGCTGGCCCCCCACAGTGCTACAGCTCTGAACAAAAACCTGCCCAGGCAGCTGCTCAGGGAGGCATCACTGCCCAGGGCCTTCTTCTCCCCACAGCTGGGTCAGGGGCAACTTGTCTAGACTGCCACAGGGGAGGCTTCTAGGGCTCAGAAGAAGAGGCTGTGGCAATTTCTGACTTGGATTTTGTTCCAAGACTAGAAGCATAGAGTGACCCAATCAAATTCATTAGATGACATCCCAAAGGTGGTGCTGACCCTTACCTGATGGAGAATACTCTTTCCAAATGCTCAATAAGTGTTGTAATGGCCTTATTTAGAGACCCCCAGGGCAGGAGGACTAGCTGCCTAGGGGGCTAGGTGGTACAGTGGATATAGCCAGGCATGTTATTAGGAAGACCTGAGTTCAAATCCAGCCTCAGACACTCTCTAGCTGTGTCAGGCTGGGCAACCTCTGTTTGCCTTTGTTTTCTCATCTGGGAAAGGTGAACCATAAGAGCACCCCCTCCGAGGTCTGCTGTGAGGAACCAGTGAGATAATGATTGTAGAGTGCCCAGCACTGTGCCTGGCCCTCAGTAAGCACTACAGAAGTGGTCATTGTTATAACTGACCCCCCTCCAGTAATGCTCCATCCCCTGTACTTTTATACGGCTCCCATTGCTGGGGAGTCTCCTCTTGGTTTCTGTATAAAGCCTGCCTCTCTGAACCGCCTGCTTTTGCTCCCCTTCTGTGGTTTGGCACCAGGCAGAACAGCAGAAGCCAGGAGAGGCCCCCAAGCTCTAATTTATCATTCCATCAACTTGCATGCTGGAGTCCCTGCTCAGTTCAGTGGCAGTGCCTTGTGGGACAGATTATACCTTCCCAATCAGCAGAGTGGAGGCTGAAGATGCTGCAGTCTATTACTGCAGGACCATCAGTGGCCTCTCACAGTGCCTCAGGCCACAACCAAAGCCTTCCTGCTGCTTAGCTCTCCCAGCTGGGGCTTGGTCGCCTGCAGCTGTGACCAAGGGCAGGGAGTCTGGCCATGCTTCAAAGCAGGTCTGGGGTAATGCAGTGGTCTGGAACAGTCTTCTTTCACCTCAGTAATTTTAAACTGACTCTTCCTTTGTTCCTACATTAAATAAGGTTCACATCATTCCCATGAGCCTTTTCTTCAACCAGAATCTGAGCACCAGTCCTTGTGGGGATTCTTTCAGGAACCTTAAGGAAGCCCAGGCTTGACTCCAGACTTTCCCTCCCGTGCCCCAGAACCTCTTCATCCTGAAAGCTCACTCTAGCCTTGGCATTTACGCCCTGGGATAAGCTACTGCCTCTTCCTCTGGTTGGATGACTGCTCCCAGACGCTCCACTGAGGGAAGGCAGCCTTCATTCTTCTCTAGGACACAATCTCGACTTTTTCTTTACTTTCCTCTTCTCCTCCCTCCTCTGCTTCCCTTTTCAGTTTCTTTTGTATCTTGTCTTCCCCCCATTAGAAAGTAAGTATCTGGAAGGCGGGCACTTTCTCCTTGTCTCTGTAACCTAAGGGCTTAACATAGTGCCTGACACACAGGAAACATTTGAAAGATACTTGTGAACTTGCTATTAAATATGGCCAGGCAACATCTCAGAGAACATTAGTATCCAGAAGCCTAAGAACTGGGGCCAGGGTCCCCTCAGAAAGTCCTTCTCATGGTCTACTTAGAAATGTGGTGGGCATGGAAGTAAAACCAAATCAGGCAGCTTTAGCTTGACATTTTCCACAAAAGACCTATCTCAAAATCCCCTCTGTCCCTTCCTATGAGGAACTATGTATCCTTCCCATACCTTCATGAAGCCACAGGACTAGAGAGGGGATCATCATAGCTTTGGCTCTTTGTATGGCTGAATCCATAGAATGAGGGAGACTCTGAATCCGGTGGCTTTATTCTGCTTTCACCTCCCCATTTGATATCCTATGAATACTTTCTGCCTGCTCCTGTCCACATCCTCATGCTCACCATCAGGTCAGATAGGCACTGATGATTATTTATGCTGGATACTACCCTGGCACTAGGGAAATCAAATTGCATTGATAGAGGAAGGGCTCTCCTGGTGTGTCTAGACTCTTTCTGAAGCCTCAAACACTACTTCTAAGGATTAGTTTAACTTGTCATCTGGCAAAGATTTATGGTTGCTAAAGAATGAATGGCTTTGACAATAGGGATGGTTCCCAAGTTGTCTGCTGCATATGTCCAGGGCTGGGCCTTTCCCTTCCAGACTCCCAGAGTCACCAACAGAGGCACCATCTTCAAATATCATTTCACCCCATGTCCAATTAGAGGCCTCCTGGCTCTCAAGGACCCACTGGAGCTTTCAAACTCTCTTGCGGTGTTGCCATGACCTCCCTCCCCGACTTTTCATCTGCTGCTTCAACATCCTCATCTCCCCTTATTCCCCAACATGGACTGTCTGCTGCACTGAAGTCACATTGAGTCCCTTTGGGGATGTTAGTTTTTTCCTTCCCCCTAGGTCAACATGAATCCATGAGAGACAGCAACTCTTTCTGGAAAGTATATTTTGAAAGAGAAACCAAGGGGGCTGGATGGCCTGGTAGACAGATCTCTGACTTGTAGGCAAATGAAATGGTTTCAGTCTTGTTCTATTACCTCTGTGATCTTAAGCACAACTCGTATTCCCACCAGATTGGATAATAATAAATATTAGAATTAGAATTCAGATAGCATTTTATAGATATCAAAGAACTTTTCATATATTTAACAATTTAATTTCTATTCAGTTATATCTCTTCATCCAACATACTTGATAGTCCTGTATTTCATTCAAGATCCATTTTGTTCCCTATGTGATTATACTCAGATTTGTAGGATGAAGGAAATGTCCTGGGAATATCATACCTAAAACATATCATCCATACAAAAGGAAAAAATGTGGCAAAAGTCCAGAAAGGAAACCTTTCAAATCCCAAAGAATGGCTCAATATCACACAAGACCTGGCAGTTTCTAGCAAAACCCAGAGATATGGAAAACAACATTCCAAAAGGCAGTCATCTGAAAAACAGGAGAACCTTATTCTGCAAATCTGAGTTTAATCACACAGGGAACAAAACTGTCCTTTGAAGGAATAGAGGACTATCAAGTATTTCGGTTGAAGTGACATAACTGAGTCTTGCCCCACAGCTGGAATAGAGACAGATTGTCTGAGCTGCCTTGGAAAGGAGATTTTTCCTGCACCAGAGGAAGATGCTGAGACTGACTAAATCCTATTTCGATTTTAGTTTCCACGGAATGATGGACTGAATGCACCTGTAATCTCACTGGGCTAGGAAGCTCCTAGGTGAAGAAAACCCCTCACCTTTCCTCTCATTCCTCCTCTCCAAGCTTTCCTATTGTTCCCCACCCACACAATCACCCAGGATCCTGCCTTGAGCATCATGTTCAATTCCTCTCACACTCACCTGAGATATCCAACTTATCATTTATACTTTAACAATGGGTTTCTTATATGCTAACCCCTATACGTGAAGACCTTCAGTGTGTGAAAAATAATTACCTCCAGTAATAATTGATCAATTACACTTTTACACAACTATCACGGCCTAGAGGCAGCTAGTTGGTGCAGTGGATCAAACATTGGGCCTGGAATCAGGAGGACCCAAGTTCAAATCCAGCCTCAGACATATACCAGCATTGTGACCCTGGGCAAGTCAATCATCCTCTCTCTGTTTCAGATTCCTCCACCTTAAGATGGAGAGAATAATCCCACTTCCATGAGTTGTTGAGAGGATCAAATATTTCTATAAAAGAACTTTCTTTGTACAAGCCAAGATCACCTAACCTGGGTGAACCCTGGTACCTGCATTTCCCTGTCACATGAGTGGGAGAAGCCTCCTTTAGTTACCTACTTGAGGAACATGCAACATCCTTAAAAGGGGCCACACTGGGCAGTTTCTCTCTCCACTGTTGCTGTTCTTTCCAACTATTAATAAGAAGGTGAAGGTCACAGCTCACCATAGCTGGGTGCCATGAGCTGAAGGGGTGAAAGAGAAGGAGGATTCCTTGCTTCCTCTGATCCTCTTTATCCCTCAGGCCTGGGGCATTGATCTTCTTCACTTTCATTTGTCCTTCTCATTTTCAGGGCCAGGTGGTGATTTTTACTGGACAGGAAATTCAGCTCATGTTGTCTAAAGATCCAGGATTCCAGGCAGGAAGCGGCAGGCTGCCAACCTGACAAGGAAAGTAGGAGAGTGAGAGAGCAGGCCCCAAGTACTACTTATATATTTGTTAATACATCTTTGAGGTTAATATTTCTTTGGAAACTGAATCTGACTGTTAATGACTAAATGAAACTGGAGTGTAGAAAACCGTCATATACTTGTAGGTAACACCATCCCTGGGGCCTAGAGCCAATGGCAGAGAACTTAGGCACCTCAACCTCCCTTAAGGATACCAGAGATCCCTGGGGAAGTGGGGAGATGTAAGATGCCTGGCCTTCAGTCAGTAAGGACCAGACCAGTTCCAGTGGTTGTATATCATATAGCCCAGGGCCTGGCCTATAGTAAGTGCTTAGGAAAAGCTTTTTGTTGTTTTTTTGTACCCCCATTAGTAACTTGTATTTACTTCAAGTACTAAATCAGCCTCTCTTCAGCCTCTCCCCACTGCATGAATTTCTGCCACCGGTGCCAAGAACAAGGTGCACACCTTTGTCATGTGAGAAACCTTTGACTGAAGGATGGTTGCAGCTCATAATGCTCAGAATTCCTAAAATATTCTGCATATGAACTTAGACTCCAAATAGGTATCACCCTTCAGGTCCATCTTCTTCCACTTGTCTGGTAAAGTAGATATATATTCATTTTTGGTCTTTTTTGGTTTCCTTTATAAGACAATAGAGTTTCAAGGCTGCACTTTCATATGAAGCCAGTGTAATTTATGCCTTTGTCATCTTCTGCTGTCCTATATTTCACTGTATATAGATAAAATTTACACACTTTACATATTATGTAAATTATATAATATATAATATTCATATAAGATATAAAATATATCACTATAAATATATATATATAAACTCACTTAAATATATAAACATGGAATTATTGTAAAGTTAAACTTCTTTCCTTTTTGCTTAAAGAAATCCCTACTGTAGGGGCGGCTAGGTGGTGCAGTGAATAGAGCGCCGGCCCTGGAGTCAGAAGGACCTGAGTTCAGAGCCGGCCTCAGAAACTTAATCCACACAAACAAAAACCTAGCCGTGTGACCTTGAGCAAGTTACTTAACCCCAATTGCTTTAAAAAAAAAAGAAATCCCTACTGTGACTGTAGAGAGAACTGATCCAGAATGACTTTTATATCAATAATGAATAATTTCCTCTCTTTGAAAATAGGATCTATATCTCGTTTTTCTGATTTTATTTGGTGCTTCTCGTGTGTGGCTCCCACCAAGTCTTTTCTCAAAGAAAGGTGAAGGCTCTAGAGGTGGGAGGCTTTTCTGTGTAATCTACAGTCCTTGACTTCCATTCCTGATCCACACATTCTAACATATTTTCAGTCACTTGAAGTGATTCCCAAATCCTAAATGAAGTCAATGAGTAGCTGAGTATTTGTTGATTTACCTCAGAGGGACTTCTCTAGTTTCCTAGAATTTCTCTACTATTTCTTCTCTAAATCAGGAGTGAGTAGCTCTACTGCAGTCATTTTCTTATGATGTTTTGCACAAGCCCCTCTATGACTGGCATGGTAAGAGATGATCCAATGTCCAGCCCATTCTTGTGAAATGGAAGTGTAGAGTAATCTCAAGGGCACCAGCTGCTGCCTGGCTGTGAGAGAGGGTTAGGATCGTGGGCAGAATTGAGGAAAAAAGGAGGTAAGGCAATTCTGCCTAATAACAAAAGGAGCTAAGAAAAAAAAAAGAACTCAAATGATACTCAAGGCTGTACTAAAGCCAGCTTAAACTGGGCCCTATGACCTGGTTGTTAAATTTTCAGGGTGAACATTTGCAGCTCAAATATCAGCAAATACTACTAGTCAGTGCTAGATTTATTGTTTTCTTGATTGTCTAGACTTAAGAAAGTGATGGGGAAAGTGTTAATCAGGAAGATTAAATGTGAAAGTGTGAACTACTTTCCCAAAAAGCTGGTTGTGAAACTGTCATCAGCATAACACTGATCATATTTCCCTTCAAACCTTCAAGGCCTCTAGTCTTGGGCAACAATGTTTCTTTAGTGCCTTATATTATGTTACACACAATGTCAGCAGTGAGCACTGTTTGCTTTCACAAAACTGGATTTTTTCTGTCTTTTTTTTAAAATCTTGGTGACAAGGGAATTTGTACAGAGCAGAGGAATTGACAGAGATATATTTGTATGTAAATATAATTAATAAGCAAATGAAAACAACAAATTTATCACAAGTCAAAATAAAGGAAATATTCATTATAAAGAGTTTGTTGTCTCATGTACATTTTTTGGAAATAATAATTACAATAAAAATCACAATAATAATGGCAATTCTATGCTTTAAAATGTAAAAGTGTTCTTAAAATATGAACTCTTTTCATCCACACAGGGCGGTAGGTCTTATCCCACATACAAAGATGAGGAAGCTGAAATACACAGAGGAAAAGTGACTAGTCCAGGGTTTCACAACCAGTTAAGTGTTGAGGCTGGATTTGAATTCAGGCCTTCCTGATTCCAAGTCCAGTACCCTATCCACTGCACTACCTAGCCATCACTAGTCAGCTATCGTTTTAAAATCAGGGAAACACTCTTGTCTGCAGGTTCATTTTTATCTGTAAATGTGTCTCCACTATTCTTCCCAATATCCCAGCAGAGCAATAGACCTGATCCTGGAAAAAAGGAAAAAACTGTGAGCTGGAGGCTAAGGAAGAGAGTAACCTAGGGACCAGGGTCTGTCTGTGAGAAAAGGACTCTCATTTCAAGGATAGCTCTTGAATTGTAAAGGTGGGGACAAAAACAGGACACAAGGATGGGGAGGAGCAAGGGGGGCAGTTCCTGGACAGCTACTGGGCCCAGCCATTACCAGACACCAGGGAGCTCCAGACGGTGGGAGAGAGGAGCAGTGAAATAGGGAAGCTATAATGCCCTGAGAAGTCTTGGCCAAGGCCCTAGGGAGGGGCTTCTGACTGATGGGGAACATTGTGGTCTATAGGAGAGCAGTTTCCTTCAATTTGTATATAAGATTGTGGATTGTGAGTAATGTCATCTTAGGGGCTTAAAAAAATTTTTTTGGTGGTAGTCAGGGTAAACCCAGGTTACCAACCAGGAAAGCAGAGTCAAGATGGTGGAATAGAAGCAGGACTTCCTCAGGGCTCCAGCTTCCACCTCCCCAATTCATGTTAACAGAGGAGCTAACCTCCCATTGAGGACAGCCTAGCAGGCCAGCAGGAATCAGCCAGTGAAGAGTGCTAGGGGCCGAGCACAGCCCCAGGGGACCTGGAGGTTTTAGCCCCAGGGTGGGCCTGACCAACCACCAGCTGGAAGGACTTCAGATCACCAGCAGCTGTGGCAGTTTCCAGAATTATCAACACATAGATGCTAAGGACAAATTGAGAGGTCAGTGCAGTGTGGACTTTGGGATCTAGTAGTTGGGAGCGCAGTTGACTTTTGCCCCCACAAGAAGCAGCCAAGGCACAGTGCCCATGCACCACAGCCATGTGGCTGCTTCAGCTCCTGGCCTGCAGAGTGTAGGGGGACCAAGCAACCAGTCTGAGAGGTAATTGCTCTTGCTTTAACCTGCTTGGATCTGGATTGCAGTCCCAGCTTGCCAGAGTGTGTAGAGGCTTCAGAGAGTGCACCCAAATAATGTCTCTGGCAGCTGAAAAAGCCCCAGCATTTGGGACAAAGCTCCCCTGTCTGGTGGCAGAGTCCTACTGTGGCAAAAAGCCCAGGGGTCAAGTGATTGAGTGGCTACATGAGCAGGCAAAGGAAGCAAAATAAATAGAGCAACCCAACTTTACATTACTGTGTTGGCGACAAAAAGGAGGAAAGCATGGAACAGGAGGAAGACAGTGAAATCAGAACACCTGCACCAAAAGCTTCAAAGAAAAATATGAGCTAGTTACAGGCCATGAAGGACTTTAAGAAGAAAATAAGAGAAGTGGAGGAAAAATTGGGAAGAGAAATGAGAATGATGCAAGAAAATTATGAAATGAGTCAACAGCCTGACTGAGGAAAATAACACCTTAAAAATAGACTAACTCAAATGGCAAAAGAGGCTCAAAAAGGCAATGAGGAGAGGAATGCCTTAAAAAGCTGAATTTGCCAGATGGAAAAAGAAGCTCAAAAGCTCACTGAGGAGAATCATTCTTTCAGAATTAGATTGGAGCAAATGGAAACTAGTGACTTTATGAGAAATCAAGATGCTATTAAACAGATCCAAACAAATGAAAGAATAGAAGGCAATATGAAACATCTCATGGGAAAAACCGCTGACCTGGAAAATAGGTGCAGGAGAGATAATCTAAAAATTATTTTAAACCTGAAAACCATGATCAAAGAAAGAACCTAGAAATCATCCTTCAAGAAATTCTCAAGAAAAACTGCCTTGATGTTTTAGACCCAGAGGGCAAAATAGAGCTTGAAAGAATCCACCAATCAACTCCTGAAAAAGATCCCAAAAAGAAAATTCCTAGGAATATTATAGCCAGGTTCTGAAATTTCCAGATCAAGGAGAGAATATTACAGAAACAATTTCAGTATTGTGGAAACACAATCAGGATAAAACAGGATCTGGCAGATTCTACACTGAGGGATTGAAGGGTTTGGAATATGATATTCCAGAGGCCAAAGGAGCTGGGATTAAAACCAAGAATTACCTACCCAGCAAAATTGAGTATCATATTTCAGGGGAAAATATGGCTATTCAGTGGAATAGAGGACTTTCAAGCATTCTTGATGAAAAAAAACCAGAGTTAAATAGAAAATATGACATTCAGATACAAGAAGCAAAAGTAGCATGAGAAAATAAACAGGGAAAAGAAATCATAAGGAACTTGTCAAAGTTGAACTATTCACATCCAAATGATCATTGTAACTGATGAAACTTCTCAGTATGAAAATAGTTGAAGGGAATAGAAATATATATATATATATATATATATATATATATATATATATATATAATTACATACATACATATATATCTAAGTCTATATAGGAGGGTATATTATATGAGCATATTAATAAATATGTGAATGTGTGTATATATGTTTACAGGTATACATAGATAGAAGGCACAGGACCAATTTAATAGGAAGGGATGATACTTAAAAGGTGAAATTAAGAGGTGAGAGAGGAATATAATGAGAGGAGATGGGGAGAGACAGACTGGGGTAAACTATCCCATATAGAAGAGGCAAGGGAAAATGGTTATAACTGAGGGGAAGAACAGGAAGGCAAATAGGCAAAACCTCATTCTCATTGAATTTGGCTTAGGGAGGGAAATGCACACTAAATAGGGGATCTCACACTATAGGAGAGTAGAGGAGAAGGGCAGGTGAGGGGGGATGATGGAAGAAATGGCAGGCTGGGAAGGAGGGAAGTTGGAAATACCCAATTTTGAAAAGGGACAAAATCAAAGTAGAGAATAGAACAAGTGGGAGGTGGGATGGGAGAGAGGGTCAGTCTTTTACAATATATCTACTATGGTAACGTTTTGCAAAGCTACCCATGAACAACCTATACTGAATTGCTTATCTTCCCAGTAAGGGTGCGTGACAAGGGAGGAAGGAAATGAATCTGAAATTCAAAGTTTTAAAATCAAGTGTTTAAAAATATACACATATACTATTATTGTTAATACTATTTTACATGTAATTGGGAAATAATATATACAGGCACTGGGGCATAGAGATCCATGATGCCCTCCTGGAAAAGTCAAAGGAGGTATGGGAGGAGATATGGAAGAGAGCAGATTGGAAGAGGGGATATCCAATGGGAAGGCTATTTTTGGGTGGGGGGTAAAGGAAAAAACAGGGAAAAATTTGCACCTCAAAATCTGGTGGAAATGAGGGGCGGCTAGGTGGCGCAGTGAATAGAGCGCCGGCCCTGGAATCAGAAGGACCTGAGTTCGGAGCCGGCCTCCGACATCTAATCCGCACAAACAAAAACCTAGCCGTGTAACCTTGGGCAAGTTACTTAACCCCAATTGCCCTAAAGGGGCGGCTAGGTGGCGCAGTGAGTAAGAGCGCCGGCCTCGGAGTTTGGATGACCCGAGATCAGATCCAGCCTCAGAAAATGAGCACCCACGCATAAATCAAATGACTAGCCGTGTAACCTTGAGCAAGTTACTTAACCCCAATTGCTTAAAAAAAAAAAAATCTGGTGGAAATGAATTATGTAAACTAGAAGTTAGTAAAGCATTTGAAAAAAATTATATAAGTAGTCAGGGTAAAGTGCCCAAAGTCACATAGCTAGGAAATGACTGAGGTCATATTTGAAATAAGCTGCTCCTGACTTAAGGCCAGTGCTCTGTACACTGTGCCACCTAAGTGCCTTACCTAGGTGCTTTTTAAATCATCCTGTAGGTAATCTGTTCACATGGGAATTCATATCCCAGCTGTCCCAGATCGCCTGTGTAGATTCAATGACAAAAAAACATGGGTTTTCCCTAGTGTATGGGGCCCATCCAAAGATTTTCTTCTTATATGACACTTTTCATAAATTATTAAACCAGTGAATAAAACTAATACTTATTAGGCATTTGGGATTGAAAGAAAAAATCTGTACTAAGAGGTGGAAACCCGAGTGAAGCTGTAAGAGGCTCCCTCCTCTCAAGGATCCCATGCTGCAGTATAGGGAGATGACCCGGAGTGGAGATTTCAGCTGTAAGGTGAATGGAAATGTCTGATAGTCTTCAGAGGGCAGCAGCAAAGTGATGGTAATTCCTATTCACTGATGCAATTTCTTCTAATCAAACGACCTCCATATCTCAGGATGAGCCCTGTGCCATTTCCAAGGACTTTGGTAGCAGGAGTTTTCTTCAGTAGCTTTGGTAATTGTGTAGATGCAGTTGGGGTGAGGGAAATCCCACAATATTAATATAAACACTAGTAAAGGACTCCCTTTGTTGTGCCAGCTCTGATGCCTGTAAATTCTTCTTCATGATCAGACATTCTTAACAATCACTGTGAATTAGAAGGACATATAATAAGAATCATGAGTGATGGGCCAGTGCTTCAGGCTAGAGGGGAGGGTAATACTGCTGCAGTCACTGGACACATTTGTGAATCACTTCCAGGCTGGTCTCAATGTGGTCCTGAGATTTCTTGGCATCTTGTGGTATTTCAGGGCTCATAGAGACGGGGTTAGATCAAACTCCAAGAGGATATCCCCATCCCAGTTTCACAGAACAGATTGCTGAACTCACACAGCTCTAGATTCTGGGCTATGCAAGAGATCAGATCACTGTAGCCTATCCTCTGGGCAGGAACCTCCCTCCCTAAGCTGTTTTGCATGGCTTACTCCCAGCCCCTGAAGTTACTGCTGAGAGCAGCTACAAAAAGGCAGCTGGGGAGGAAGAGGCTGGGCAGCTCAGAGCTCAGGCACATGGAGATGGGGTCCCAGGCTCAGCTGCTCTTTCTCCTCTTCCTCTGGATCCCAGGTGAGACAGGAACAGCACACACAGCCCTGCCTTTTGTCCCTCTGGGCAGAACTCAGAAAGGGTGGGGTTCTGAGGGACAGAGAGAAAATGGGGCTCTGCACTGGTGATTGTGGGGGCAGGACCCAGCACAGCAAGGTTCATTTCTCAGCACTGTCAGAGAGATTTCTCCTGCTGGAAATGGGAACCTGCATATTTCTCATGATTTCTCTTGTGTTTGTGATTCCAGATGCCAGAGGGGCCATTGAGGTAACCCAGTCTCCAGCCTCCCTGTCAGTGTCTCCAGGAGGGACAGTTACCATGTCCTGCAAGGCCAGTCAGAGCATTAGCAATTACCTACACTGGTACCAGCAGAAACCAGGCCAGGCTCCCAGGCTCATCATTAAATATGCTTCAACTTTGCACTCTGGGGTCCCAGCAAGGTTCAGTGGCAGTGGCTCTGGGACAGATTTCTCCCTCACCATCAGCAATGTGCAGGCTGAGGATGCTGCAGTCTACTACTGTCAGCAGAGCTATAACTTACCTCCCACAGTGTTACAGCTCTGAACAAAAACCTGCCAGGCAGCTGCTCAGGGAGGCATCACTGCCCAGGGCCTTCTCCTCCCCACAGCTGGGTCAGGGGCAGCTTGTCTGGGCTAACTCAGGGAGAGGCTTCTAGGGCTCAGAGGAAGAGGCTGTGGCTGTGACCACTTCTGACCTGGATTTCTTCCCCAGACAAGAATCATGGAGAGACACAATAGAAATCATTACATGACATCCCAAAGGTGGTTTACTCAAATGCTGTCTCTTAACTGATGTAGAATCCACTTCCAAAATCCTCAACAAGTGTTTTTATGGTCTTAATGGGAGATGTCCAGCACGGGGGGAACAAGCTATGCAGGTGCCTAGGTGATGCAGTAGATATAGCCAGGCATGTCATTAGGAAGACCTCAGTTCAAATCTGGCCTCAGACTCTCTCTAGCTGTGTCAGGCCGGGCCAGCCACTGAACCTCTATTTGCTTTAGTTTTCTCATCTGAAAAATGTGGATCAGGTCTTTTGGGGATCCAGTGAGATAATGATGGGAGAATGCCTAGCACCATGCCTGGCCCTTAGGAAGCACTACAGACACAGTTACTGTTATTACTGTTCCCCCTACAGAAATGCTTCATTCATTTTATATGGCTTTCACTGCTGGGGAGTCTCTCCATGGTTTTCCTCTAAGGCCTGCCTCTCTGCACCATCCCCACTTTGCTCCTCTTCCTGAGGTTTGACACAAGGCAGAACAAGTCCCAGCCCTCTTCCTTGGGACAGCCCTTGGATGCCTGAAGTCTGTCCTCACACGGGCCCTTGGAGGTCCTCCCCCATGCTAAGCATCCCTGTTTCCTTCAGGCAGCCTTGCTTCTCTTGGGCTTGGGTCCTTTCCACATTCTGCCTGCCTTGCTCTGACTGGACACCAGCCTGTCTGACTCGATTCCCAGGAGGGAAAGCACAATTGCAGAGGTGCGTTTGCCAAAGCAAGAGTAGAGTCTCCTGGGACCCATGACACCCATGTTGCTAAAACCTATCAATTTCCCCTTTGCAGCATTTCTCCAATATGTCCCCTCCTTCCTCTGATGCTGCCCCCACCCTCGATGCAGTCCTCATCACCCCAGGCCTGGATTATGGCAATGAATTTGGGGGGGGGGATCTTCCATCTCACTCCCCAACACATCCTCTTCAGGACAGTGACACTGACTTCCTGGATGAGCCACCAACAAGACACTCCATCAGCTGGCTCTGGACGTTTTCTCTAGGTGTCTCCAAACCTAGAATGTCTCCTTCCACATTTCCACTTTCTGATTTCCTTTACATCATAATGGATACCCCATATGTGGTGGAAAACCTTTCCCAACACCTCTGAATTCTCCTTCCCGCCCTCTGTTAGATATTTCCTATTTATCCTGTGCATGGCTTGTCTGGATACCTTGTTTACCAGTAGTCTCCCCATTAGACTAGAAGCTCCTGGAAGGAAGGCACTATCTTTTGTGTCTTTTTGTACCTCAAGGGCTTAGAGTAGTGCCTGGTGCATAATGAGTGGATGCTTGATAAATACATAAGACCAACAAAACTGTATGATTATAGTCAGATTTAGAGTCCCAGTAATATCATGCCTAGAACTCTAGTCATCCATATCAAAGAAAATATGTGGCAAAACTCCAGAAAGGAAATATTTCAAGTCCCAAGGAATGACTCAATATCATACAAGACTTAGCAACATCTAGTAAAAACCAACGGGGATCCTGGAAACAACATTCCAATAGCCATCATGGAGGGAACAAAACTAAGTTTTATTGGAATAGAGGATGATCAAATACTTTGGATAAAGAGATGTGACTGAGGTTTTCCCCCACAGGTCAGATGGAGAAGATTATCTCTTTTATGTCAGATAATTTACCCCATTCACTCTCTCCCTTTATCATTCAACCAATACATTCCGCTCTCACTCCCTTAATTTTAATTTTTAGGTATCAACCCTTTATATGCAACTGACATTCATGCTTTCTGTCTAGATATACTCCTTCTAACTATCTGAATAATAAGGAAGGTCTTGTGGAATCTTTTTCATGAGGAGATCAGTGGATTCTTTCTATTTCTCTTTTCCCTTCTAGTTCTAGAATATCAGGGCAGCTTTCTTTGATAATTTCTTGAAAGATGATGTCTAGGCTTTTTAGTTGATCATGGCTTCCAAGAAGTTCAATAACTTTTCAATTATATCTCCTGGATCTCTTTTCAAGGACAGTGGATTTTTTTTTCATTCTTTTGGTTGGGTTTTGCTGTTTCTTGATTTCTCAAAAAGTTTTTAACTTCCATTTGTGCAATTATAATTTTTAAGGAATTATTTTCTTCAGTGAGCTTTTGGATGTCCTTTTTCATTTGGCCAGTTCTGCTTTATAAGGCATTCTCCTCATAGACTTTTTGGTACTTTTTTACCATTTGACCAAGACTGATTTTAGTATTTTTTGTGGCTCCTTTACCAAGCTGTTGACTTATTTTTCATTATTCTTTTTTGCATCACTCTCATTTCTCTTCCTAATTTTTCCTCTGCCTATCTTACCTGGTTTTTAAAATCCTTTTTGAGCTCTTCCATGGACTCAGCTCAATTCAGATTTTTCTTAGAGACTTTTGATGAAAGAATTTTAATTTCATTTTCTACTTCTGAGTGTATATTTTGATTTTCCTGGTCCCCATAGTAATTTTCAATAGTCAGAGGATTTTTTTTCTGTAGTTTGCTCATTTTTCTAGCGTATTAGCTAAATATTAATTCTGAGAAAGCAGAGCTCAGCTTCCAGGGTGGAGGGTGAACTCTCCAAAGCTTGAGGGGTTTTGGGCAGCTCTTTTCAGAGATGCTTCTAAAGGACTTATAATTTTTCATTTCTTCTGAGGTGGTATGATGCAAGGAGAGTTTTTCCCTGCTCTTTGGGCCTCTGCTCTGGTCTCTGAGTCACCACAAGTACTATTTTCTGCCTTAGAACTCTGAGGAGGGTCCCCCCTCTGCTATGGCCATAAATTCTGCCATACTAATGCTCTCCCCACCCTGGGACTGACAACCATGACTATGACCCAGAACCAAGTATGAGCAAAGCAACAGAGTCCTCCCTTAGTGCTAGCAAAGCATCCCCTATAATCTCTTTCTGACCAGTTATTTGACCCCCATTTCTCTCTCTGCACTGAGAACTCAGGAAGAAGCCACTGCTGCTGCTGCTGCCAATACAATTTTTCCCAAGACCTGCTCCTGGTTTTCTGGGACAGGGGCTATACTAGTACTGTAGCCTACACTGCACTGTGCTCCACTCTTACTCAGGTGTGAAAGACTTTTCCTGATGTCTTTCTAAGTTGTCTTTAGGATCTGCGGGCAGAGAGATATGGACACCACCAATTCTGCCAGTAATTTCATTGCCCCAAGGCTGCTACAGGTTTGCTGGGGCCCCATCTGAACAGATCTGCCCAGGATTGTGTTTGTCCCTCCACCTGGGGCAATGGCCCTTTTAGTCTCAATTTCCAAGTAGTGTTGGGCTAGAAATTTGTTTCATTACATCTTTTAGTGGGTTTTGCTGCTCTAGACTTTATTTAAGGTCATTTTTTAAAGATATTTGCAGGCAGGGCAGAACAAGATGGAGGAATAGAAACAGGACTTCTGTACAGTTCCCACTTCCACCTCCTCCAATTCATTTTTAAAATGACGCTAAATAAACTTTGGAGTTGCAGAAGCCACAAAATGACAGAGAGAAGCTAACCTTCTGCTAAAGACAGCTGAAGAGGCTGGTAGGAAGAGCCAGCACAGCAATCTGGGGGCTGAGTCCAGCCTCCTGTGAGCCAGAGGTTTTAGCCTCAAGGTGGTCACAAACAGCTGCTGAATGGAAGGACTTCAGATCACCAGCAGCTTTGGTGGTTTCCAGAATTATCAAACCATAAATTCCAAAGACAAAAGTGAGAGGTCAGTGCAGTGGGGACTTTGGGAACAGGGAGTGAGGTCTGGCCTTCACCCCCTGGAGGGAGAAGCAGCTGAGGTGTAGTGGCTGTGAGGCCTCCACCGAGTGGCTGCTTCAGAGCTCTTGGCCTGCAGATTGTAGGGGGACCAAGAAACCAGTCTGCTTTAACCTGCTTGGATCTGGATCACTGTCTAGGGTGGAGGTCCTGGGGTGCTCCCCTCTCTTGTAACAGAGTTCTACTGTGGCAAAAAGCTCAAAAGTCAAGTAATTGAGTGGCAACATATGCAAGCAAAGGAAGCCAAGCAAGCACAGCAATCCGACTTTAGACTCCTACTTTGGGGACTAAAAGGATGAAAGCATGGAACCTACTCCCCTCCCCAGAGACTGAGGTACTATATGTGCATGTGAGTGTGTGTGTGTGTGTGTGTGTGTGTGTGTGTGTGTGTGTGTTTGTGTACAAAAAAGAGAGTGAGAGAGGAGGCCCCATGTGCTATTTATATATTTGTTAATACATCTTTGAAGTTAATATTTCTTTGGAAAACCAAATCTGACTAATGGCTAAATGAAACTGGAGTGTAGAAGACCCTCCTACACTTGTAGGTAATACCATCACTGGGACCTAGAGCCAGTGACAGAGAATCTAGGCATCCCAAACTCCCATAAGGACACCAGAGATCCCTGAGGAAGGTGGAAGATGTAAGATGCCTGGCCTTCAGGCAGTGGGGACCAGCCAGTTCCTGTTGTACTTGTATATCATATAGCCCAGGGCCTGACACATAGTAGGTGCTTAGGAAAGGTTTGTAGTTTTTTTATCCCCATTTGTAACTTTCATTTACTTCAAGTACTAGATCTGCCTCTCTTCAGCCTCTCCCCACTGCATGAGTTTCTGCCCCTGGTGCCAAGCAGAATAAGACATACACCTTGCTCAAGTGAGAAACCTTTGACTTAAGGAAGGTTGCAGCTCATACAGCCCAGAATTCTTAAAATATTCTGCATATGATCTTAGAATCCAAATAGGAATTACCCTTCTGGTCCAGCTTCTTCCACTTGGCTAGTAAATTAGACATATGTTCATTTTTTTGTCTCTTTTGGTTTCCTTCACATGACAATAGAGTATAGGCTGAACTTTCACATGAAGTTGCTGTAACTGATGGCTTTGTCATTTGCTGCTCCCTTATATTTCACTGTGTATGGATATAATTTATATACATTATACATTATGCAAACTGTATAATATAGAACATTCATATCAGATATAAATTATATATTTCACTACATATAATAACTTATTTAAATACAGAAACATGGAATTGTTTCAAATGCAAACTTCTTTCTTTTTAGCTCAAAGAAATCCCTATTGTGACTGTAGAGAGAACTGATGCAAGAATGAGTCTTACACCAATAATGAATAATTTCCTCTCTATGAAAATAGGATCCATATCCCATTTTTCTGATTTTATTTGATGCTTCTCTTGGGCGTTTCCCACTAAGTCTTTTCTCAAAGAAAACATGAAGGCTCTACAGGTAGGAGGCTTCTGTGTAATCTAAGGTCATTGACTCTTTCATTCCTGATCCACACATTCTAAAATATTCTTCACCATCTGAAGTGAATCCCAAATCCTAAATGAAGCTAATGAATAGCTGAGTTTATGCTGACTTATCTCACAGGGACTTTTCTAGTTTCCTAGAATTTCTCTACAATTTCTTCACCAAATCAGTAGTGAGTAGCTCTACTGCAGTCATTTTCTTTTGCTGTTCTTTGCACAAAACCCTCTGTGAAACCCAGGACTGGCATGGTAAGAGATGATCCAATGCTCAGCCCATTCCTGTGAAATGGGAGTGTAGAGTTATCTCTAGGGCACCAGCTGCTGCCTGGCTGGGGGAGAGGGTTAGGAGGGTGGGCAGAATAGAGGACAAAAGGAGGTGAGGAAATCCCTCCTAACAACAAAAAAGAGGTCAGAAAAAAAAAAGAACTCAAATTATTCTCAAGGCTGTACTGAAGCCAGCTTAAACTGGGCCTCATGAATTGGTTGTTAAATTTTCAGGGGGAACATCTGCTGCTCAAATATGAGGAAATGGTACAAATCAGTGCTTAATTTATTTTGTTGTTGATTGTCTAGACTTAAGAAAGTGATGGGAAAAGTGTTAATCAGGAAGATTAAATGGGAAAGTGTGAACTGCTACTTTTACAAAAAGCTGATTGCTAAACTTTTATCAGCATAACACTGATCGTATTTACCATTAACTCTCCAAGGCCTCTAGTCTTGGGGGACAATGTTTTAGTGCCTTATATTATGGTACACATGATGTCAGCAGTGAGCACTGTTTGCTTTCACTGAACTGTTTTTTTCTGTCTTTCTTTTTAAAATCTTTGTGACAAGGGAAGTTGAGCAGATCACAGGAATTGACAGTTATATTTGTAGGCAAATAGGATTAAAAAGCAAAAGAAAACAACAAACTTATGAGAAGCCAAAATTAATAAAATATTCATTATATGGAGATTGTTTTATCATGTACTTTTTTGGAAACGATAATTTCAATAAAAACTACACTAACTGTGAGAATTCTATAGTGCTTTAAAATGTAAAAGCGTTCTTAAAATATGAACTCTTTTCATCCACACAGGGAGGTAAGTGCCATTTTTATCCCCAAAATAGAAAAGAGGAAGCTGAAATAGACAGGGAAAATGACTAGTCCAGGGTGTCACCACCAGTAAGTGTTTGAGGCTGGATTTGAATTCAGGCCTTCCTGATTCCAGCTCCACTACCCTATCCACTGCACCACCTAGCCATATCTAATCAGCTTTTGGTTCAAAATCATGGAAACATCCTTGTCTTCGGGAACATTTTTACCTGTAAATGTGTCTCTACTATTCTTCCCAATATCCCAGCAGAGCAATAGACCTGATCCTGGAGCAAAGGAGAAAACTGTGAGCTGGAGGCTGAGGAGGAGAGGACTGCTGAGGCCAGGGGCCAGGGTCTGTCTGTGAGAAAGCACTCTCATTTCCTGTGAGCTGAGGACGGCTATAGGACTGTGAAGGGTGGGGGAGAGATACAGGGCACAGGGATGGGGAGGAGCAATGGTAGACAGTTTCTAGACAGCTACTGGGCGCAGCCATTACCAGACAACAGGGAGGCCCAGAGAGGGGAATAAAGGAGAAGTGATAGAGAGAAGTTGGAATGCCCTGGGGAGCCCTGGGCAAAGATATGGGGAGGGGCTGCTGACTGATGGAGAATCTTATAGTTTAGGGGAGAGAAGTTTCCTTTAACTCATATATCAAATTCTAGATTGGGAATCATGTGACCCTAGGAGCTTTAAAAAAATTTTTTGAGGTGTCATTTGACCTCAGTTCCTCCTGACTCTAAGGCCAGTGTTCTGTCCACTGTGCCCCCTAAGGGTACCATCTAGGTGCTTTCTAACGATTCCTGTCACTAATCTGATCCAATGGGAATCCTATCCCACAGTTCCCAGATCATATGTGTAGAGTCAATGGGGAAAAAATGAGTTTTCCCTAGTAAATGAGGTCCATCAAAATCAAACAAATACTGATTAGGCATTTGTGATGGACAAGAAATTGTGCTGAGAGCTGGAGACCTAAGTGAAGGTGTAAGATGGTCCCATCTTTCCAGAAGCCCAGGCTGCAATATGGGGAGATGTCCCAGACTGGATATTTCAGCTACAAGGTGAATGGAAAGGTCTCATGGTCCTCAGGGGGCAGCAGCAAAGTGATGGTAATTCCTCTTCACTGATGCAATTTCTTCTAATCAAACAACCTCAATGTCTCAGGATGAACCCTGTGCCTTTTCCAAGGACTTTGGTAGCAGGAGCTTTCTTCAATAGTTGTGGTAATTGTGCAGATGCTGTTGGGCTGAGGAAAATCCCACAATATTAATATAAACACTAGCAAATGACTCCTTTTGTTGTGCCACCTCTGATGACTGTAAATTTTTCATCATGATCAAACATTCTTAAAATCACTGTGAATTAGAAGGGCATATAATGAGAATCATGAGTGATGGGCCAGTGCTTCAGGCTAGAGAGGAGGGTTACCCTGCTGCAGTCACTGAAAACATTTGTGAATCATTTCCAGGATGGTCCCAGTCCAGTCCTGACCTTTGTTGGAATCTTGGAATATTTCAGGGTTCATAGAGACCATAGGGTAGGACCTAACTCCTCTAGGATATCTCCATCCCAGGGTCCCAGAAGGGCCAAGCTGCACTCCCACAACTCAGGGTTCTGGGCTGTCCAAGAGATCAGATCACTGGAGCCTATACTTTGGTCAGGAACCTCCCTCCCTGAGCTGTTTTGCATGGCTCACTCCCAACCCCTGAAGCTACTGCTGAAAGCAGCTACAAAAAGGCAGCTGGGGAGGAAGATGCTGGGCAGCTCAGAGCTCAGGCACATGGAGATGGGGTCCCAGGCTCAGCTGCTCTTTCTCCTCTTGCTCTGGATCCCAGGTGAGACAGGAACAGCACACACAGCCCTGCCTTTTGTCCCTCTGGGCAGAACTCAGAAAGGGTGGGGTTCTGAGGGTCAGAGAGAAAATGGGGCTCTGCACTGGTGATTGTGGGGTCAGGACCCAGCACAGCAAGGTTCATTTCTCAGCACTGTCAGAGAGATTTCTCCTGCTGGAAATGGGAACCTGCATATTTCTCATGATTTCTCTTGTGTTTGTGATTCCAGATGCCAGAGGGGCCATTGAGCTAACCCAGTCTCCAGCCTCCCTGTCAGTGTCTCCAGGAGGAACAGTCACCATGTCCTGCAAGGCCAGTAAGAGCATTAGCAATGAGCTACACTGGTACCAACAGAAACCAGGCCAGGCTCCCAGGCTCATCATTAAATATGCTTCAACTTTGCACTCTGGGGTCCCAGCAAGGTTCAGTGGCAGTGGCTCTGGGACAGATTTCTCCCTCACCATCAGCAATGTGCAGGCTGAGGATGCTGCAGTCTACTACTGTCAGCAGAGCTATAACTTACCTCCCACAGTGCTACAGCTCTGAACAAAAACCTGACCAGGCAGCTGCTCAGGGAGGCATCACTGCCCAGGGCCTTCTCCTCCCCACAGCTGGGTCAGGGGCAGCTTGTCTGGGCTGCCTCAGGGGAGGCTTCTAGGGTTCAGAGGAAGGGCTGTGGCTGTGACCATTTCTGACCTGGATTTCTTTCCCACACAAGAATCAGGGAGTGACACAACCTAAATAATAAGAAAACACCCCAAAGGTAGATTTGTCTAACCCAGCCCTGACCAAGAATCCCCTTTCCAAATCCTCAGCAAAGGTTCTTTTGGCCCTAATGGGAGACCTCCAGGGCAGGGGAACCAAGTGCCTAGGGAGCTAGGTAGTCAAGACTGATATAGGTTTTATATAGACAGGAATGTTGTCATGAAAACCTGAGTTCAAATCCAGCCTCAGACTCTCTCTAGCTGTCTCAGGATGGGCAAGTCACTGAACCTGCTTGCCTTAGTTTTCTCATCTGGAAAATGGGGATCATCAGAGCCCCACCTCCTAGGTCTGCTGTGGGGATCCAGTGAGATCATGAGGACAGAGTGCCTAGCCCTGTGCCTGGCCCTCAGTAAGCACTACAGACATGGTCACTGTTATTACTACTCCCCCTCCAGGAGGACTTCATCCCCTGCAGGTTTACAGGGCTCTCATTGCCTGGGAGTCTCCTCTTGGTTTTCCTCTCTGCACTTTCTGCTCCTTGCTCCCCTTCCTGTGGCTTGGTGCCAGGCAGGACAAGTCCCAGCCCTCTGACTTGGGACAGGCCTTGGATGCCTGAAGGCTGTCCTCACACAGCCCCAGGGGGTCCTCCCCCACTCTAAGCATCCCTGTTTCCTTCAGGCAGCCTTGCTTCTCTTGGCCTCAGGTCCTTTCCCCATCCTGCCTGCCTTGCTCTGGCTGGGCACCAGCCTGTCTGAATCCATTCTCAGATGGGAAAGCATTCCCAGGAGGGAAAGCATCATTGCAGAGATGTGCTAGCCAGGGAAGGACTAGAGCAGCCTGGGACCCAGGAGGAAGTGGGTTACCCGCCTCTTCACACAGAGGGATTGGACACAACATAGAGGGACATACATTTCAGGCACAGCTACTCTTCAAATCACTTTGTTTTACTATGTTGAGTTGTGGTTTCACTAGGGCAGAATACCATGAAAGCATTGCAGTCTGTTTAACAGTCACTAGGATGTGGTCCTTCCTGCTGTGTAGATGACAACTCCATCATACATTCCCTTGCAATGCTACCCCTTTTGTCAGATCCTTCCTAAGTCCACTGCAAAGGCTCCCCAAACCAACAGGGCCCTTCCTCACTTTTCTGAAAGTCACCAGGACATAGTGGGGCATGTGCATCATCCAACAGCTGTCCCATTCTCATGTCTCCTGCCATAGTTTTTGAGCTGATACTTTTCATGGTCTACTTTAGTCTACCCCTTCTTAACAATTCCTTGTCTCCCTTGTTCTTTCCTGCCATATGCCTCTCCACTGACTTCTCCAAGGACCACTGGGAGCCATCAGGACAGTAATGATGTAAATGAAAACCAAAACATCACAACAGAACTGAGTGCTTCATCCCTGGAATGACCAAGTTTGACCTGCGAAAGGAGTGGAGAAATTGGAATTTCCTCCCCTCATTTTCCACTGTTTTGATTTATTGGTTTGTTTTACTAAACTCTTCCCACATACCTATTATTTTTTATTATTTGTATCGCACAAATATAGGATATAGGAATAGGCAGAGATATATTTGTAAATTGATATAAAAATAAAAGATAAAAAAACTTAAATAAAAATAAAGTAGTCATAACATGGCATTTATGGTTGGACTATTTCCTTGTTGAAAAAAAAATTAAAACACTGTGCCACGGTCTCTTTTTTAGTTTTTATTTTAAGAGGGAACTCACTGAATAATAAAACAGGTTGGAATGTTTGTTAATTAATGTTAAAATTTTAATGTAAAAATAAACATTTTGAAAATCAAACTAAGCAGTCATATTATAAATTTTATCAATCGTTGTGTCCATTCATTCTCTGCCAGGAGGCTGGTAAGAGACTCCACCCCACGACCCCTGGAGACATGCTTGCATGGCTCATTCTGCTGGTCAGACTTTTCTCTCTCATCTTTGCTGAATCCTTATGCAGACCATGACCTCTGACTACAGGTGACCTTCCAGTTCTGTACTGGTCCCCCTTCTCTTCTCCCTTTATCTTACTTCACTTGCTCAGAACCTCAGATCTCATAGATTCAATTACAATTGTTTTGTTGACAATTCACAAGTCTACCTTATGTCTGCTGACCTTCAATTTAGCATCTCCAATTGTCTTTCAGACATCACAGATTGGAAGACCAGTAAACGTGTCAAACTCAACAAATGCCCAAAACAGAACATGCTCCCTTTCTCCTCAACTTTCTCCCTTTTTCCCCCCATGACTTTCCCAGTCCTGTACAGAACAGCTATCTTTGTTTGGCATTCCAAGCCTTTCATAACCTAGGCCTCACTACCTTCCCAGTCTTCTTTCACCCTCACTCCCCAACATGTCCTTTTCAGTCCAGGGACACTGGCTTCCTGGATGACCCAGGAACAAGACACTCCATCAGCAGACTTGGACATTTTCTCTGGGTGCCTGCAGGCCTGGAAAGCCTCCCTCCTCAATTCTACTTACTGATATCTTAAAAAAAAAAAAAAACCAGTTCAGTGAGGGAGGCTTTTGCCCAAAGGACAGGCCCCACTGATCTCCCCTCTTGGATAGCCCAGAACCTTGAGTGTGTGAGGTCAGCTATCCCTTCTGGGTCTCTGGAATGGGGGTATCCTAGTGGAGTTGGATCCTACCCTGTCCCTATGAGCCCTGTAAAGCCCCAAGATGCCAAGAAAGCTCAGGACCACACTGGAAGAAACCTGGAAATGATCACAAATGCATCTAGTAACTGCAACAGGGTTACCCTCCACTCCAACCTGAAGCACCCACCCCTCACTCATGATTCTTATTATACACCCTTCTAATTCACAATGATTTTGAAGAAAATCTGATCATCAAGAAGAATTTGTAGGTGCTACAGCTGGCACAGGAAAAGGAGTCATTTCCTAGTTTTTATATAAATATTGTAGCATTCCCCTCACCCCATCCTATCTGCACAAATACCAGAACCCAGGCCCTTGGAAATGGCATATGGTTCAGCCTGAGACATGGAGATCAGTTGATTACAGGAAACAGCATCAGTGAAGAGGAATTACCATCGCTTTCCTGCTGCCCTCTGAGGACCATGAGACATTTCCATTCACCTTGCAGCTGAAATCTCCACTTTGGGACATCTCCCCATATTGAAGCCTGGGCTCCTGGACAGAAGGGACCATCTTACAGCTTCACTTGGGTCTCCTAACATTTCTATAATAGGACTAGCTTTCTGTATGTCAAGATCACCTAATCTGGGGGAACCTGGCCCTCTGCACTTCCCTGTCACCTGAGAGGGATTAGCTTCCTTTAGTTACTTACCTGGGAGGAACATATAGCATCCTTAAAAGGGGCCACACTGGGCAGTTTCTCTCTCCTCTGTTGCTGCTCTTTCCAACTATTAATAAGAAGGTAACTGTCACGGCTCACCATTGCTGGGGTGCCATGAGCAGAAGGGGTGAAAGGGAAGGAGGATTCCTTCCTTCCTCTGCTCCTCTTTTTCCCTCAGGCCTGGGGCTTTAATCTTCAATTTCATTTGTCCTTCTCATTTTCAGGGGCAGGTGGGGATCTTTACTAGATCAGGAATTCAACTCATGGTGTCTGAAGATCCAGGATTTCAGTCGGATGTGGCAGCTTGCCAACCTGGCAACGAAACCATCAGATGCCTTGGGTCCAGGGATATGAGACTGAGGGGGATTGGAGATTTGGGATTAGGGACTGTATCTATCTATAGGAATTGAGCTAAAATATGAACCTACTCCCCTCCCCAGAGACTGAGATACTGTATGTGCATGTGTGTGTGTGTGTGTGTGTGTGTGTGTGTGTGTGTGTGTGTGTGTGTGTGTGTATGCCTGTATACAAGTAGGAGAGTGAGAGAGGAGGAGTCCTCACGGGCTATTTATATATTTGTTAATATATCTTTGAAGTTAATATTTCTTTGGAAAACCAAATCTGACTGTCTAAATGAAACTGGAGTGTAGAAGACCCTCATACACTTGTACATAACACCATCCCTGGGACCTAGAGCTGATGCCAGAGAAACTAGATACCCCAACCTCCCTTAAGGATACCAGAGATCCCTGGGGAAGGGGGGTGGATGTAAGATGCCTGGCCTTCAAGCATGGGGACAGGGCACTTACTGTTGTAGTTGTACATCATGTTGCCCAGGGGCTAGCACATAGTAGGTGCTTGCCAAAGGCTTGTGTTTTTTTTTTTTCCCATTGGCACCTTGCATTTACCTCAAGTATTAAATCTGCCTTTCTTCAGTGTCTCCTCACTGCATGTGTTTTGCCACTGGCGCCAAGGAGAAAAAGCCGTATGCCTCAGTCACATGAGAAACCTTTCACTGAAGGAAGGTTGCAGCTCATACCGCTCAGAATTCTTAAAATATTCTGCATATGAACTTAGAATGTAAATAGGTATTGCACTTCAGGCCCAGCTTCTTCTACTTGGCAAGTGAATTAGACATATGTTCATTTTTAGTCTCTTTTGATTTCCTCTATAAGACAACAGAGTTTCATAGGCTGAACTTTCATATGAAGTTGCTATAACTGATGCCTTTGTCATTTTCTGCTGTCCTATATTTCACAGATACAATTTATATGTTATATAATTTATATAATACATACTAATAGAATATATAAATCCAAATATATTTCACTGTACATGTATAATTTATACACTTTACATACCATATTGTATAAATTATATGATACATAATATAAATAAAATATATATAATCTGTGTATATTTCCTTGTATTTCCCATTTAAATATATCAAAATGGAATTGTTTCAAATGCATGCTTGTCCTTTCCTTTTTGCTCAAAGCAATCAGTATTCTGACTGTTCACAGAACTAATACAGGAATGAGTCTTACATCAATAATGAATAATTTCCTCTCTATGAAAATAGGATCCATATCTTATTTTTCTGATTTTATTTGGTGCTTCTCATTTCTGTCTTCCACTAAGTCTTTTCTCAAAGAAAACATGAAGGTTCTAGAGGTAGGAGGCTTCTGTGCAATCTACCATCCTTGACTCTTTCATTCCTGATCCACATATTCTGACACATTCTTCACCATTTGAAGTGATTCCCAAACCCTAAATGAAGCTGAGTAGCTGAGTATTTGTTCATTTCCCTTAGAGGGATTTCTCTAGTTTCCTAGCATTTCTCTACAATTTCTTCACCAAATCAGTAGGGAGTACCTCTACTGCAGTCATTTTCTTATGATGTTCTTTGCACAAGCCCCTCTGTGAAACTCATGACCAGCATGGTAAGAGATAAATCCATTCTTGCAAAATGGAAGTGAAGTTATCTCTAGGGCACCAGCAGCAGCCTGGCTAGGGAGAGGGTTAGGAGGGTGGGCAGAAACCAGGACAAAATGAGGGGAGGTAATCTCTCCTCACAACAAAAGGAGTTCAAGGGGGAAAAGGGGGGTCAAATTATATTCCAGGCTGTTCTGAATCCAGCTTAAACTGGGCCTCATGAGCTGGTTAAATTTTCAGTGTGAACATTTGTAGCTCAGATATAAGCAGATACTACAAATCAGTGCTGATTTATTGTGTAGTTCACTGTCTAGACTTAAGAAAGTGATGGGAAGAGTGTTAATCAGAAGATTAAATGTGAAAAGTAAACTGCTACATTTACAAAAAGCTGATTGTTAAACTTTTATCAGCATAACGCTGATGATATTTGCCATTAAACCACCAAGGCCTCTAATCTCGGGGGAAATGTTTCGTTAGTGGCTTATATCATGTTTATATATGATGTCAGCAGTGAGCACTGTTTGCTTTCACTGAACTGTTTTTTTCTGTCTTTCTTTTTAAAATATTTGTGTCAAGAGAAGTTGAGCAGATCACAGGAATTGACAGTTATATCTGTAGGTAAATAGGATTAAAAAGCAAAAGAAAACAACAAACTTATGAGAAGCCAAAATTAATAAAATATTCATTATATGGAGATTGTTTTATCATGTACTTTTTTGGAAACGATAATTTCAATAAAAACTACACTAACTGTGAGAATTCTATAGTGCTTTAAAATGTAAAAGCGTTCTTAAAATATGAACTCTTTTCATCCACACAGGGAGGTAAGTGCCATTTTTATCCCCAAAATAGAAAAGAGGAAGCTGAAATAGCCAGAGGGAAAATGAGGTGTCCAGGGTGTCACAACCATTAAGTGTTTCAGGTGGATTTGAATTCAGGCCTTCCTGATTCCAGCTCCACTACCCTATCCACTGCACCACCTAGCCATATCTAATCAGCTTTTGGTTCAAAATCATGGAAACATCCTTGTCTTCAGGAACATTTTTACCTGTAAATGTGTCTCTACTATTCTTCCCAATATCCCAGCAGAGCAATAGACCTGATCCTGGAGGAAAGGAGAAAATTGTGAGCTGGAGACTGAGGAGGAGAGGACTGCTGAGGCCAGGGGCCAGGGTCTGTCTGTGAGAAAGCACTCTCATTTCCTGTGAGCTGAGGACGGCTATAGGACTGTGAAGGGTGGGGGAGAGATACAGGGCACAGGGATGGGGAGGAGCGATGGGGTCAGTTACTGGACAGCTACTGGGCACAGCCATTACCAGACACCAGGGAGCCCCAGAGTGGGGAAGAAAGGAGCAGTGATAGAGAGAAGCTGGAATGCCCTGGGGAGCCTGGCCAAGACTCGGGGGAGGGGCTCCTGACTGAGGGGAACCTTATGGTCTGGCGGAGAGAAGTTTCCTTTAACTCATATATCAAATTCTAGATTGGGAATCATGTGACCCTAGGAGCTTTAAAAAAAATTTTTGAGGACATATATCACCTCAGTTCCTCCTGACTCTAAGGCCAGGGCTCTGTCCACTGTGCCACCTAAGGGCACCATCTAGGTGCTTTCTAAAGGATCCTGTAGCTAATCGGGTCCTATGGGAATCATATCCCAAAGTTCATAGATCATCTGTGGAGAGTTAATGGGGAAGAAAAATGAGTTTTCCCTAGTAAATGGGGTCCATCCAAATTGAACAAATACTGATTAGGCATTTGTGATGGGCAAGAAACTGCTAATTGCTGGAGACCCGAGTGAAGCTGTAAGATGGTCCCTTCTTTCCAGGAGCCCAGGCTGCAATATGGGGAGATGTCCCAGACTGGAGATTTCAGCTGCAAGGTGAATGGAAAGGTCTCATGGTCCTCAGAAGGCAGCAGCAAAGTGATGGTAATTCCTCTTCACTGATGCAATTTCTTCTAATCAAATGACCTCAATGTCTCAGGCTGAACCCTGTGCCATTTCCAAGGACTTTAGTAGCAGGAGCTTTCTTCAGTAGCTGTGGTAATTGTGCAGAAGCTTTTGGGGTGAGAGAAATCCCACAATATTAACATAAACACTAGCAAAGGACTCCTTTTGTTGTGCCAGCTCTGATGTCTGTAAATTCTTCATGATGATCACATTCTTAACAATCACTGTGAATTAGAAGGGCATATAATAAGAATCCTGAGTGATGGGCCAGTGCTTCAGGCTAGAGGGGAGGGTAACACTGCTGCAGTCACTGGACACATTTGTGGATCACTTCCAGGCTGGTCTCAATGTGGTCCTGGGCTTTCTTGGCATCTTGGAGTATTTCAGGGCTCATAGAGACAGGGTTAGATCAAACTCCAAGAGGATATCCCCATGCCAGGGTCACAGAACAGACTATTGAACTCACACAGCTCAGGGTTCTGGGCTATCCAAGAGATCAGATCACTGGAGCCTATCCTTTGGGCAGGAACCTCCCTCCTTGAGCTGTTTTGCATGGCTCACTCCCAACCCCTGAAGTTACTGCTGAGAGCAGCTACAAAAAGGCAGCTGGGGAGGAAGATGCTGGGCAGCTCAGAGCTCAGGCACATGGAGATGGGGTCCCAGGCTCAGCTGCTCTTTCTCCTCTTCCTCTGGATCCCAGGTGAGCCAGGAACAGCACACACAGCCCTGCCTTTTGTCCCTCTGGGCAGAACTCAGAAAGGGTGGGGTTCTGAGGGTCAGAGAGAAAATGGGGCTCTGCACTGGTGATTGTGGGGGCAGGGCCCAGCACAGCAAGATTTATTTCTCAGCACTGTCAGAGAGATTTCTCCTGCTGGAAATGGGAACCTGCATATTTCTCATGATTTCTCTTGTGTTTGTGATTCCAGATGCCAGAGGGGCCATTGAGGTAACCCAGTCTCCAGCCTCCCTGTCAGTGTCTCCAGGAGGGACAGTCACCATGTCCTGCAGGGCCAGTAAGAGCATTGGTACCAGCATACACTGGTACCAGCAGAAACCAGGCTAGGCTCCCAGGCTCATCATTAAATATGCTTCCACCCTGCTCTCTGGGGTCCCAGCAAGGTTCAGTGGCAGTGGCTCTGGGACAGATTTCTCCCTCACCATCAGCAATGTGCAAGCTGAGGATGCTGCTGTCTACTACTGTCAGCAGGAGTATAACTTACCTCCCACAGTGCTACAGCTCTGAACAAAACCTGACCAGGCAGCTGCTCAGGGAGGCATCACTGCCCAGGGCCTTCTCCTCCCCACAGCTGGGTCAGGGGCAGCTTTTCTGGGCTGCCTCAGGGGAGGCTTCTAGGGTTCAGAGAAAGAGGCTGTGGCTGTAACCATTTCTGACCCGGATTTCTTTTCCAGACAAGAATCATGGAGTTACACAATCTAAATAATAAGAAAACACCCCAAAGGTGGATTTGTCTAACCCAGCCCTGACCAAGAATTCCCTTTCCAAATCCTCAGCAAAGGTTCTTTTGGCCCTAATGGGAGACCTCCAGGGCAGGGGAACCAAGTGCCTACGGAGCTAGGTGGTCAAGAGTGGTATAGGTTTTATATAGACAGGAAGGTTGTCATGAAGACCTGAGTTCAAATCCAGCCTCAGACTCTCTCTAGCTGTCTCAGGATGGGCAAGTCACTGAACCTGTTTGCCTTAGTTTTCTCATCTGGAAAATGGGGATCATCAGAGCCCCACCTTCTAGGTCTGCTGTGGGGATCCAGCGAGATCATGAGGGCAGAGTGCCTAGCCCTGTGCCTGGCCCTCAGTAAGCACTACAAACATGGTCACTGTTATTACTACTCCCCCTCCAGGACTTCATCCCCTGCAGGTTTACAGGGCTCTCATTACCAGGGAGTCTCCTCTTGGTTTTCCTCCCTGCACTTTCTGCTCTTTGCTCTTCTTCCTCTGCCTTGGCACCAGGCAGAACACATCCCAGCCCTCTGCCTTGGGACAGCCCTTAGATGCCCGAAGGCTATCCTCAAACGACCCCAGGTGTTCCTCCCCCACTCTAAGCATCCCTGTTTCCTTCAGGCAGCCTTGCTTCTCTTGGCCTCAGGTCCTTTCCCTATCCTGCCTGCCTTGCTCTGGCTGGACACCAGCCTGTCTGAATCCATTCTCAGATGGGGCACCCAGGAGGGAAAGCATCATTGCAGAGATGTGCTAGTCAGGGAAAGACTAGAGCAGCCTGGGATCCAGGAGGAAGTGGGTTACGCCCCTCTTCACAGAGAGGGGATGGACACAACATAGAGGGACATACATTTCAGGCACAGCTCCTCTTCAATTCAGTGTGTTTTACTCTGTTGAGTTGTGGTTTCACTAGGGCAGAATACCATGAAAGCATTGCAGTCTGTTTAACAGTCACTAGGATGTGGTCCTTCCTGCTGTATAGATGAAAACTCCACCATGCATGCCCTTGCAATGCTGCCCCTTTTGTCGGGTCCTTCCTAAGTCCACTGCAAGGACTCCCCAAACCAATGGCGTCCTTCTTCACTTTTCTGCACGTCACCAGGACATAGTGGGGCATGTGGATCATCCAACAGCTGTCCCATTCTCATGCCTCCTGCCATAGTTTTTGAGCTGATATTTTTCATGGTCTACTTTAGTCTACCCCTTCTTAACAATTCCTTGTCTCCCTTGTTCTTTCCTGCCATATGCCTCTCCACTGACTTCTCCAAGCACCACTGGAACCTATCAGGACAGTAATGATGTAAATGAAAACCAAAACATCACAACAGAACTGAGTGCTTCATCCCTGGAGTGACCAAGCTTGATCTGGGAAAGGAGTGGAGAAATTGGACCTTCCTCCCCTCATTTTCCACTGTTTTGATTTATTGGTTTGTTTTACTAAACTCTTCCCACATACCTATTATTTTTTATTATTTGTATTGCTCAAAGGACAGATGTACGCTTCATTGTACAAAGGAGTACACAGAGATATATTTGTAAATTAATGTAAAAACAAAAGTTATTAAAAATTAAGTAAAAATAAAATAGTTATAATATGGCATTTATGGCTGGGCCACCTCCTTGTTGAAAAACAAAAAGTAAAACCGCTGTGTCCACTGTCTTCTATTTTTTAGGTTTTGCTTTAAATGGGGTCTCGCTGAGTAGTAGAAGAGGCTAGAATATGTTTCTTAACTAATATCAAGTTTTTAATGCAAAAATTTAAAATAAATATTTTAAATATCAAAATAAGCAGTCATATTATAAATTTTGTCAATAGTTGTGTAATCCATTCTCTGCCAGGAGGGTGGTAACACACTTCATCCCAGGTCCTCTGGAGACAGGCTTGCATGGCTCATTCTCCTGGTCAGACTTTTCTCTCTCATCTTTGCTGAATCCTTATGCAGACCCTCTGGCTATAGGCCTCCCTCTGGTTCTGTACTGGTCCCCCTTCTCTTCTCCCTTTATCCTACTTCACTTGATGAGATGCTCAGCTCTCATAGATTTAATTACAATTGTTTTGTTGACAATTCACAAGTCTACCTTATATCTGCTGGCCTTCAGTGTAGCATCTCCAGTTGTCTTTCAGACATCACAGATTGGAAGACAAGTAGACGTGTCAAACTCAACATGCCCAAAACAGAACATGCTCTCTTTCTCCTCAACTTACCACCTTCCTTTACTTTCCCCAATCCTGTAGAGGAGAACAGCTATCTTTGTTTGGCATTCAAAGCCTTTCACAACCTAGGCCTCACTACCTTTCTAGTCTTCTTTCACCCTCACTCCCCAACATGTCCTTTTCAGTCCAGTGACACTGGCTTCCTGGATGACCCATGAACAAGACACTCCATCAGCAGACTTGGATATTTTTTCTGGGTGTTCCTAGGCCTGGAATGACTCCCTCCTCATGTCCACTTACTGCTATCCTTGACAAAACAGCTCAGGGAGGGAGGCTTCTGCCCAAAGGACAGGCCCACTGATCTCCCCTCTTAGATAGCTTAGGACCCTGAGTGTGTGAGGTCAGCAATCCCTTCCAGGTCCCTGGGATGGGGTGTCCTAATGGAGTTAGATCCTACCCTGTCCATATGAGGCCTGTAAACCTCCAAGATGCCAAGAAAACTCAGGACCAGACTGGGAGAAACCTGGAAATGATTCACAAATGCATCCAGTGACTGCAGAAGTGTTACCCTGCACTCCAACTTGAAGCACCCACCCCTCGCTCATGATTCTTATTATACACCCTTCTAATTCACAGTGATTGTGAAGAGAGCCTGATCATCATGAAGATTTTTGTAGTTGCTACATCTGGCACAGGAAAAGGAATCATTTCCTAGCTTTTATATAAATATTGTAGCACTCCCCCTCACTCCCACCCCATCTGCACAATTACCACAACCCAGGTCCTTGGAAATGGCACTTGTTTCAGCCTGAGACATTGAGGTTGTTTGTTTGGAAGAAAATGCATCAGTGAAGAGGAATTACCATCACTTTGCTGCTCTCCCCTGAGGACCATGAGGACCATTAGGACCATTCACCTTGCAGCTGAAATCTCTACTATGGGACATGTCCCCATATTGCAGCATGGGCTCCTGGAGAGGAGGGACCATCTTACAACTTTACTTGGGTCTTCTAATATTTCTATTGTCTTGGGACAATATTCTATGTCTTAGGAAAGCCCTTGGATGCCTGAAAGCCATCCTCACACGGCCCCATGGATTCCCCCACACTGAGCATCCCTGTTTGCTTCAGGCAGCCTTAGTTCTCTTATCTACAGAACATTTTTAATCTGTAAACATGTTTCCACTATTTTTCCCAATATCCCAGTACAGCAATAGAGTTTGGGCCTTCCTGATTCCAGGGCCACTACCCTATCCCCTGTACCGCTTAGCCATCTCTAGGCACTTGGTTTCAAAACACTGGAAACACTCTAGACTGGTGGAACATTCTTAATCTGTAAGTGCATCCTCATTGTTCTTCCTAATATCCCAGTAGAGTATTGGATCTGATAAGATTCAAGAGAAATCTATCAGCCAGAGGCTGAGGAGGAGAGGACTGCTGAGGCCAGGGGCCAGGGTCTGTCTGTGTGTAAAGGTCTCTCGTTTCCTTCAAGCTGAGGATAACTATTGAACAGTGGGGCCCGGGGAGGACAGAGAGAGGATGGGAGGGGCAACAGGGGAGGAGCAATGGGGGACAGTTACTGGACAGCTACTGGGCCCAATCTTTTCAAAGCATGAGAGAAACACTGTGGAGTAGGAGATAGGAGTAATGATATAGAGCAGCTGTAATGCCTTGGGGAGCCCTGGCCAAGACCATGGGGAAAGGCTGCTGACTGATGGGGAACCTTATGGTCTAGGGGAGAGAAGCTTCCCTTGACTTGTATTTCAAATTCTAGGTTGTGAATTCTGTGGCCATGGGGACTTTAAAAAAATTTATGGAGATAGGCAGGGTTAAGTGATTCTCCCAGTCAAAAAGCCCCACAGCTACTAAATGGCTGAGGTCATATTTAAATTCAGTTCCTCCTGAAGCCAAGCCCCTACTCTATCCACTCTGCCACCTAGAGTCTCCATCAAGGTGCTTTGTAAAGGATTCTGTAGCTCCTCAGTTTGCATGGGAATTCCTATCCCAACATTCCCAGATCATCTGTATAGAGTCAATGAGGAAGATGAATGAGTTTTCATTAATGTATATGGGCTCATCATGAATGAATAAATCAGTGAATTTAAAAAATACTGATGAGGCATTTGTGATGAACAAAACATTGTGCAAAGGACTGGAGACCCAAGAGGAGCCATGAGATGGGCCCTGCTCTCCAGGGGCCCCCTCTGCAATACGGAAAGGTCTCATGGTCCTCATGGTGAAGCAGCAAAGTGATGGAAATTCCTCTTCATTGATGTAATTTCTCCCAATCAAACCATATCAGCTTCTGAGACTGAACTATTAACCATTTTCAAGGATTTTGGTAGCAAGAACTTTCTTCAGCCACTCTGGTAATTGGGCAGGTGGGAGAAAAAAACAAAAATATTTACATAAACACTAGGAAATTACTCTCTTCTCTTTCACTGACTCCAATGCCTACAAATTCCTCTCTGATAATCAAAAACTCATAACAATCACTTTGAATTAGTAGGGAGTATATTAAGAATCCTGAGAGATGGGCAGGTAACTCTGTTGCAGTCACTGGACACATATGTGAATCACTTCCAGGCTGCTCCCAGTGTGGTCCTGAGCTTTCTTGGTGCCTTTGAGGCTTTTAGGGCTCATGGGGACAGGGTAGGATCTAACTCCACTGAGATATCCTCATCCCAGGGTCCCAGGAGGGCAATTCTGCACTCATCCAGCTTAGGGTTCTGGGCTGTCAAAGAGACCTTTGGGCAGAAGCCTCCCTCCCTCCCTCCCTCCCAGCTCCTGAAGCTACTGCTTAAAGCAGCTACAAAAAGGTGGCTGGGGAGGAAGAGGCTGGGCAGCTGAGCTCAGGCACATGGAGATGGGGTCCCGGGCTCAGCTGCTCTTTCTCCTCCTGCTCTGGATCCCAGGTGAGCCAGGAAGAGCACACACAGCCCTGCCTTTTGTCCCTCTGGGCAGAACTCAGAAAGGGTGGGGTTCTGAGGGTCAGAGAGAAAATGGGGCTCTGCACTGGTGATTGTGGGGGCAGGGCCTAGCACAGCAAGGTTTATTTCTCAGCACTGTCAGAGAGATTTCTCCTGCTATAAACTAGAACCTGAATATTTCTAACTATTTACCTTGTCTTTGTGATTCCAGATGCCCAGGTCTGCTTGAGCGATTTTAGCCCCAGGGCGGCCAGGCCAGCAGCTGGCTGGAGGGACCCCAGAACACCAGCAGTTGTGGCGACTCCAGAATTATCAACATAGACATGCCTAGGACAAAGTGAGAGGTTAGTGCCCTATGGACTTTGGGACCAGTATTTGGGGAATGTGTCGGCTTCCTCCCCTGGGAGCTAGAAGCCACTGAGGAGACACGCCATTTTGTAGTTTTCAGAGGCAGCTCCAGCTCCTGGCCTGCGAACTGTAGGGAGATCCAGCGATCAGTCTTGGGGGTAATCGCTCTTGCTTTAACCTCCCTGGATCTGGATTGTGATCTAGGGTGGAAGTCGTGGGTGGGTTTACAGCTTGCCAGAAACGGAAGTTGTCCCCCACACATTCGGGATGAAAATTCCTCTATCTGGCCTTAAAGCCATAGTGTGGCAACAAGCCCAAAAGTCAAGCAATTAAGTGGCAACATGCCAAGGCAAAGGAAACAGAAAAAATGCAACCCTAGACTCCTATTTTGGGGGCATAGAGCGGGAAAAGGACTGTGAGGTCAGAAGTCCTGCTCCAAAAGCCCCAGGGGAAAACATGAGCGGGTTGCAGGCCATAGAGGACCTTAAGAAGGACTTTAAAAATCAAATAAGAGAAGTGGAGAAAAAATTGGAAAGAGAAATGAGAAGGATACAGGAAAAGTATGAAATGAGGGTCAACAGCCTGACTGAGGAAAACAACACCTTAAAAAATAGACTAACTCAAATGGCAAAGGAGGCCCAAAAGGGCAATGAGGAGAATAATGCCTTAAAAAGTCGAATTTGCCAGATGGAAAAAGAATCTCAAAAGTTCACTGAGGAGATTCATTCTTTCAGAGTTAGAGTGGAGCAAATGGAAGCTAATGACTTTATGAGAAATCAAGATGCTATTAAGCAGATCCAAACAAATGAAAGATTAGAAGGCAATGTGAAATATCTCATGAGAAAAACCACTGACCTGGAAAATAGATCCAGGAGAGACAATTTTAAAATTATTGGACTAACTAAAAGCCATGATCAAAGAAAGAACCTAGAAATCACCCTTCAAGAAATTCTCTAGGAAAATTGCCCTGATGTTTTAGACCCAGAGGGCAAAATAGAGGTTGAAAGAATCCACCGATCACCTCCTGAAAAAGATCCCAAAAAGAAAACTCCCAGGAATATTATAGCCAGGTTCCAGAATCCCCAGATCAAGGAGAAATACTACAAGCAGCCAGGAAGAAACAATTTCAATATTGTGGAAACACAATCAGAATAGCCCAGGACCTGGCAGCTTCTACACTGAGGGATGGAAGGACATGGAATATGATATTCCAGAGGGCAAAAGAGCTGGGACTGAACCCAAGGGTCACCTACCCAGCAAAACTGAGTATTTTGTTTCAGGGGAAAATATGGTCATTCAGTGGAATAGAAAACTTTCAAGCATTCTTGAGGAAAAAAACCAGAATTGAATAGAAAATTTGACATCCAGACACAAGAAGCAAGAGATGCCTGAGAAGGTAATCAGGGAAAAGAAATTAAAAGGAACTTATCAAAGTTGAACTATTTACATTCCTATATGGAAAAGCAATAACTGTGACTGATGATATCTTTCTCAGTATGTCACGGGCCACTTGGGTACCAGCCCCAAGTGTGAGCGGAGACGTGGTAATGAATTAACCAGGCGGGTAGTTCGTAGGATAGAACTCCATTTATTGATACTCAGGGGAAGATTTTTATAGAGCAAAGAGACAAAGGAGGGGAAGGAAGAGAAATCATTATCTTAGTCTGCTGTATCCTGGAAGTAGCACGGCAGTAAGGCCTATTGATTCCTAGGTGCCATAAAGTCTTAGGAAAAGTCAGTTATCTCTTATCACATGTAGTCAGTTACATCTCAAAGGATGTTCTTGAGAGCTGGCCTCAAAGCCTAATGGCCAAGGCTGCATCATCAAGAACATCTGCATAGGAACTGACTTCCTACAAATGTTTTAGACAACTAATAGTTTTGGGGAAGAGCCTTAGGTCTGGTTCTCAAGTACTTCCTAATGCAGCCGAGATCATAAACAGATACAATTGAGAGCAAACTTCAAAGCTGAAGCGCAATCCTCAAAAGACATCATGTTTAGAGCTGGCCGCTCAAAGATACCAGAGTGTAGAATCAGATATATCCTGGGACAGATCCTGTTGATCTCAGGAACTCCAACAACATCCTTTTAAATGCAACCTATATCAAAAGAACTCCGGAGCAGATTTAGTGAAAAGTCGCATCTCAAAGAGATCTTTGACATGCAGGTCCATTGATATCAAGGTAATTGTCAGAGTCATGAGACAGGCCTCTTTGGCTCACTACATCAGTATGAAAATAATGGAAGAAGGGTGTATGTTCATATGAATACATATGTGAATGTGTGTGTATATGGTTATAGTTATATATGGACAGAGGGCATAGGTTGAATGTGTTGGGAAGGGAGGATACTCAAGGGGTGAAATTATGAGGTAAGAGGAAAGTGGCAAGAGGAGATGGGGAGAGACAGGGTAGGGTAAACTATCTCATGTAGAAGAAGCAAGGGGAAGAGGATGCAAGGGAGGGGAAGAATAGGAAGGCAAAAAGGCAAAACCACATTCTCATTGAATTTGGTTCAGGGAGAGAATGACATACATACTAAATGGGATATCTCAACCTGCAGCAGAATAGGGGGAAGGGGGATGAGAGGAGGGATGATGGATGGGAGGGCATCCTTGGGGGAGGAGAGGTTGGAAGTACCCACTATAGAAGAGGGACAGGATCATGTAGGGAATGGACCAGGTGGGGGGTGGGATGAGTGGGAGGGAATTATAAGCAGCCTTGTACAAAATATCTACTATGGTAATGTTTTGCATAGCTAGACATGTATAACATATACTGAATTACTTATCTTCCCAGAGGGAATGGGTGACAAGGGAGGAAGGAAATGGATCTGAAATCCGAGGTCTTAAAATTAAATGTTTCAAATATATATAAATACTATTATTAATACTCTTTTGCTTATAATTGGGAGATATGATGTACAGGCATTGGAACACAGAGATTCACCTTCCTCTAATGGAAAAGTCGAAGGGGGTATGGGAGAAGATATGGGAGAGAGCAGATTGGAGGAAGCGATATCTTGCAGGACTGCTATTCTGGGAGGGTGGGTAGGGGAAAAACAGGGGGAAAAATAATTGTAACTCAAAATCTGGCGGAAATGAATGATGTAAAACAGAAGTTAATAAAGCATTTGTTTAAAAAAAAAGAATGCAATAAAAAAAAACACAATATAATTGAATGCTTCAACCCTGGATTGACCAAAGGACCTAGGGGAGGCATTGAGAAATTGGACCTTCTTCCTCCCATTTTATATTGTGTTGATTTACTTGTTCATTTTATTAAACTGTTCCCAGCTACTTTTTAATTTTTTTTTAGTATTTGTTATATTCCTTTGGGTATAGGAGTAGGCAAAGATATATTTGTAAATTAATGTAAAAAGAAAAGATATAAAAAATTTAAGTCAAAATTAAGTAGTCTTAATACAGAATTTATAGATGGATTTACCTCCTTGTTGAAAAAACAAGCAAAAATAGTCTCTTTCTTTAAGTTTTTGTTTTAAGAAGGGCCTTATTGAGTAGAAGAACATACTGGAATATGTTTGTAAATTAATATAAAAAGTTTAATGTAAAAATGTAAAAACAAAACATTTTAAAAATCAAAATAAGGGGGTGGCTAGGTGGCGCAGTGAGTAGGGCGTTAGCCCTGGAGTCAGAAGGACCTGAGTTCAAATCGGCCTCAGACACTGAACACACACAAACAAAAACCTAGCCGTGTGACCTTGGGCAAGTTACTTAACCCCAACTGCCCTCCAAAAAGCAAAAAAAAAAAAAAAAAACCTACATCAATAAAATTTTTAAAAAATCAAAATAAGCAATCAGATTGTAGATTTTATCAACAGTGGTCTACTTGTTTTCAAAAAGCATAACACACCCCTCTTGCTACCTCCCACACACAGATACTATCTAAATCCTAGGGAAGAAAGAATGAAATAGGAATTTCAGGCTAAGCCTATACGGCATAGGGAATTTGGAAGAATAATGTGATTTAAAGGTACAAGTGTTCATGATTCCAACAGCATCTGAGTGATCCTCTTCCCAAGATTTCAACCTACTAGAAGATCTCTGTCTCCATTTACATCAGACTGTGCTTTTAAAAAAAGAATTCTAAACAAATGTGAAACAGACCATTTTTTTACCCACCAACAGAACACAAAAAACTATTCTACATAAAACTGTGAATCTCCATTTGATAAACCTTGGCTTAAAAAAAAAAGAATGAGAATTCACACACTTCGTTTTCTATTTGTCCTTTTTTCTGTATTCCCTTCTGAAGCACCTTCTGTACTCTTCAGTGCATTTTAAAAAATGTAATTATTTAACCAATTTTTTTATCACTATTGCTAACCTAACTTACCTTTGGCCTTTCTTCACCTCCCCACCAATTAAAACTAAGAGAATGAAAGAGGAAAAACAACAGCCTTTAAAGAAATAAATAGAGTCAAACAAATGAATCCACACAGTATCTATGCCCTGGAATCTATGTCTCTGTGCTTTATGTCCATCCATTCTCTGCCAGAAGGCTGGTAACACACTTCATCCCAGGTCTTCTGGAGACATGATTGCATTGCTCATTGAACTGGTCATACATTTTTCTCTGTTGTCTTTGCTGGATCCTTAAGCAGATCATGCCCTCTGACTATCACCTCTTCTATTCTCCCTTTATCCTACTTCACTTGGTGAGATCCTCAGCTCCCATGGGTTTAATTACAATTGCTTTGCTGACAAGTCACAAATCTACCTTTCCTGAAGCCATCTCTCTGCCAGCCTCCAGTCTGGCATCTCCAACTGCCTTTCAGACATCACGAAATGGAAGTCCTTGTAATGGAAATGCAAATTTAAAGATCTTCCCTGCCCCTAGGTTAAGTGCACCTGGAGCCTGTGGTGGGAGGCTTGTTTTTCAGTGTAGCAGCAAGCACCCCAATATCCCCAGGGTGACTGCCAAGACAGGTTCTTAGATCTGCTTTTCAAAAGGAAAGCAACTCAAAATGGGTTAACAAACTTACTTTAATCAAACAAACATACATTACCTAGTTCAGGGGAAAAAGGTCAGCACCCCAAACTTCAGAGTTACAGAACTTACAGATCAAACAGACAGGCTTCCAAACTGTCCAACCATTATATCAATACCAAATCACAGTTACCAGAGAGGGAAGCATCAACATCTGGGTTTTCAAAGCCGGGGGGCTCTCAACAACGGCTTCCCAGAGTCTCATCTGGTCAAATCACACAACACTTCTCAAAGTGAGCCCCAAAGCAAAGCCTCTCCTCAGGGTTTATATAGCCTTCTCCTGGCTCAGAGAATGTAACAACCTTCTGGACCCACTGCCCAATCACAAAGTATCAAGGTGTGGGCTTTCCTGAAAAACAAGCCTCCCACCACAGGCTCCAGGTGCACTTAAGCTAGGGGCAGGGAAGATCTTTAAATTTGCATTTCCATTACATTCAGCCCCAAGATCTTTCATGCCCATAGCATACACAATTTACATTTGAATTAGCACTAAAACATCTCTTAGGTCACATTTTCAAGGTACATAAGAAAATCACAATATAATCTCAAAATACAATAGTTCAAGTCTTCCACTCATGGGGCAAATGTTAACTCAGTCACTTATCCGTAAAATCAAAAAATAGTCACTCTTAAGTTAACTCAATCAGTTACATCAGTTTTCAAAGTACAAGTCTTCCACTCAAATACAAGGGCAAAGTCTTGATTAACTCAATTAGTCTCTTATCTGTAACAATATCTCAAAGTACAATTAGTCACTTATTCAGTAAAGTCTTACTAAGGATTCCCATAGCATAGACAATTTACATTTCAATTAGCACTAACCATCTCTTAAGTCATATTTTCAAGGTACATTTAAAGTTACCAAAGTGGCCACTGGGTCTTAAACAAAGTACATTGCATTTTCACATCAATTCACAAAATACAAAGCATTATCACATAAAGTACTCTTGGGAGGGGGAAGTATCCTTCCCCTCGCACTGCTCCAGCCCCTGCTTCCAAGTCCAGAGAGGGGGCTGGGCAACAAAACCAAAGTGGGGTCCTTGGGGTCCATGGCACTTCACCCCACCCACCAGTCACAAGTCCATCCTCCCCCTGGGTCCCAAACTGTGGGATGCATCAAAGAAACACATTCAGTGCCCCAGCTTTGCCACACAGTCCTTATCTTGTCCTGTGGCTGAATTCCAAACTCCTGGGTTCCTTCTCCTCCAGCAGAAGGCAGCAGCTCCAGGCTTCTCCACAGGTCTCCATGTAGGCAGCTCACCATTCCTGCTCTCAGCTCAGTGAAGTCAGCATGCAGGCCGTTCTTCTCTCCTGCTCCATGGCTCCACAGAATCACAGCTACCACAACTGGGAAACAAACAATTATCCCAGCCCCCATACTTTCCTTTTACTTAGCAGATCCCATCCCTCGTCGCCATTTTGTAGCAGCAAGCACCCCAATATCCCCAGGGTGACTGCCAAGACAGGTTCTTAGATCTGCTTTTCAAAAGGAAAGCAACTCAAAATGGGTTAACAAACTTACTTTAATCAAACAAACATACATTACCTAGTTCAGGGGAAAAAGGTCAGCACCCCGAACTTCAGAGTTATATATACCTGAAGGCCATCAAAGAGGTCATACAGCCCAATCCCTTTGAAATGGAAACTGAGACCCAGAGAGTTTAAGCCATGTTTTGAAGGTACGAAGTTGCAGGTAAGAAGTTGCAGAATCAGGAGCTGCATTCCTGTCCTCTGACCTCCTAGGGGCCCATCCCTTGTCCCAGATTGCTCCTCCCCCTGGGCTCACATAGCAGGAAAGGAAAGGGCCTCAAGGGATAGGGCCCTACACTGAGCTTCTCTGACCTTTCCAGCTCTGTCTGGACCAGTAACTGCTGATATTTATTGTCTGTGTCTGAGAGGAAAGGAAGATGGTTCTGCCTTTATTACTGTTCCTGCCTGAACCTTCTGCTCATTTGTTCATTTTCCTCAGGGATAGGCCCAGCCTCAAAGAGCCTCACAAGTGTGCAGAGACCCCAGCACTTGTCACTGATCAAGGGGAAAGAGGGCAGTGGCAGGAGATGAGGACACAATCTCAAATCCTCTGGGTGGATTGCTCTGGATCCCAGGTCAGAGACCCTGAAGGGGAAAGAGAACCTCCTTCAGATGACAGATTATATTACAATCCACTGGACGTCTGGTAGCTTTGGGGCTGTATGGGCAATGCTGTGAGGAAGAGGACTTAACTTTATCAGAGTTTTGCCGAACAATGATGTTTCTTCCTCCCAAGTGCACAGCTCAAGACAAAGCAGCCTGACCACATGTGGACTGATACACTAATTTTTCCAAGGTGGTCTTCTCTCTGTGATTTCTGCTTCCTGCTCAGTCTCCAGCCTCCTTGTCAGTATCTCTGGAAGAGAGTCAGCATCAAGAGTAAGGCCAATTCAGACATTTCTCATAACTGTCAAGGGTATCAACAGAGGTCCACAAAGGCACCAAATCTCCTTATTCAACATTCAGCTAGCCTCAAGAGTGGGGACCCCTGACCACTTCAGTGGTAGAAGGACTTTCTCTGGAGGTGAATAGCATCTTTTTTCATAGGTCCAAGTCTTTTCATGTGTTTCCAAATCAACCAGCTCATCATTTCCTACATCACAACAGTATTTCAGCACAATCACATCATATCTTAGAGATTGTCCATGAAAGTTTTTCCCCAGTTTTTTGCATTCCTTCTATTCTTGGCTCTATTGGTTTTATTTATACAAAAAAATTTTCATTTAAAATAATCAAAATTAGCTATTTTAGACTTCAACAATGCTCTCACCTTATAATGTACTTTAAGGTCTGATACTGCTGAATCTTTTTCCTTTATATCTTTTTTCCCCTGGTTTTTTGAAATTCCTGACCTTTGAACTTTGTTATTATTTTTACTAACTCAGTAAGATAATTTTTTAGTAACTTAATTAGTATGGTGTTGAATAGATTAGTTAGGTAAAACTGTCATTTTTTTTACTATATTGACTTTTCCTACCCATGAACAATAAATATCACTCTAATTACTTAAATCTAACTTTATTTGTATAAAAATTGTTTTCTGTTTATGTTCATATAGTTCCTGTGTCTGTTTTGGCAGGTATACTCTCAGATATGTTATACTCTCTAGGTATTTTAAATGGTCTAAAACAATATTGGTGACACATAGTGTAGTTTCCCTATTTCTCTCTTTTGATTAAATATATTTTAGCTTTAACTTTGTCTGAGATCATGATTACTATCCCTTTTTTGCATAATAAATCCAACTCTGGCCCTTTATTTTATCTTAGTTGTATCTCTCATTTTTATCTTGATTTTGTTTTCTGAAAGTTGAATTCCATTTTTAATCTACTATCCATTTCTGTTTTATGAGCAAATTCATCCCATTCACATTCTAAGCTATAATTACCTGTTGGGTATTTTCCTCCTTCCTATTTTTCCTTACTATCCTTCTCACCCTATTCCTGTCCTTCCTTACTCCTCTGCTTTACTTCTTTCTACTGCCTACCTTGTCTTCTTTTTCCTTAAATTACCCACCCCAGAGACAGCTAGGTGGCGCAGTGAGTAGAGCACCAGCCCTGGAGTCAGAAGGACCTGAGTTCAGATCTGACTTCAGACACAACACACACAAAGAAAAACCTAGACCTGTGACCTTGGGCAAGTTACTTAACCCCAATTGCCCTCCAAAAAGCAAAAAAAAAAAAAAAAGTAAACAATTTGACCATATCACAGTCTTTATAATTGATCTTTGATGTTTACCTTATATTTCTCCTGGATCTTATAAGTCAAATTTTCCATTAAGTTCTTCTGTTTTTGTCACAAATACATGAAAGTCTCATTAAATGTTCATTTTTTTTCCATTCAGGATTATACTTAACTTTGCTGGGTAAGTTACCTTTGGTTGTAACCCCAGGTCTTTTGTTCTATGGAATAAAGTATTCTGAGACCTATAACCCTTTAACATAGTAGCTGCTGGGTCTTGTGCAATCCTTAGTATAGCTCCATGATATTTAAATGTTTTTTCTTGCTGCTTGCAATACATTTTCCTTAATCTGGAGCTTTGAAACTTGGCTATGATATTCCTGTTAAGTTTTCCTCCTGGAATTTCTCTCAGGTAGTGATCGATGGATTTTCTATTTCTGCTTTACCTTCTTGTTGAAGACCTTCAGGGCACTTTTCCTTGATAATTTTTGTAGTAATATATGAAGATTTTTTATAATTTTCAGGTAATATGACTATTCTCATATTATTTCTCCTTGATCTGTTCTCCAGATCAGTTGTTTTTCTGATGAGATGTTTCACATTCTCTTCTATTTTTTCATTCTTTTGATTTTGCTTCATTATTTCTTGGTGTCTTATAATGTCACTAGTTTCCCTTTGCCCAGTTCTAGTTTTTAAGGAATTATTTTCTTCCTTAAGTTTTCCATTCTCCATTTCAAGCTGGTTGACTTTCCTTTCATAATTTTCCTGATTTTCTTGGATTGCTTATTTTTTCTAATTTTTCTTTTATCTCTTTTGTTTGATTTTTAAATCAGATGCCCTGACCCTGGCACTGGGGAGAAAGTAACTGTTCCTCTGAATTCAGATAGCTGAAACAGTTCTGGGTAGGTTTTTGATCAGACCTATAGTGCTGTGGGAAAGGCCAACTTCTATGCTGCTGATGATAATAGAAAGCAGTATCCTCAGCCTCCATACTACTAATGGTGAGAGTGAAATCACTTCTAGAACTACCACCACTGAAAAGGCCAGGTACTCCAGATAGCAGCTTAGAAGTATCATAGATCAGAGGCTTGGGTGTATATCCATCTTTCTGCTGATACCAGACTAAGTGCTGGTTAGTGCTCTGCCTAGCCCTACAGGACATGGTGACCCTCTCTCCCAGAGATGCAGAAAGGAGGGATAGAGACTGAATCAGTATGATCTGCCCAATCACCTCTAGAATCAGAAAGAAAAGACAAAAGTTATTGTTTACTAGGTTCTATGACAATGGGCTTTGAAATGCAACCAATGAGACAGCCTATTCAAATAAAATTGAAAGTCCTGTAATTCCTGAATGACCTAAAGTGAGAAAAAAAATGATTTGAGTAACCCCATGGCTCCTCAGTATCTCCCCTTCCTCCCCTGAGAGCCTGAGCAGCAGGAAGCAGAGGAATGAAGCCAGTGAAAACATCTCCTTGCTATGTGCTGTTGTTAGACCTCACTAATAAGGGCTTTGAGCAAGAGAGGAGCATGTAAAGCAGCCAGGGTGTGGAAGGAGACACAGACTTCCATGTAATGATCTGGGTTATGGGCAGAGTGCTTGACATGGACATTTCTCCTGTATTATACTAGGACACACTGAATTGTAAGGGTCAACGTCTCCCTCTGGTGGTCAAGGTGGGCAGTATCACTCCACCTCTTGGCCTTGGTCTCCCCTCATTTTTAAGATAAGTCAGAGATAGTTTTCAGCAGGAAGAAAGAAGGGCTGCTTCAAGTTTTCCTTCCAGCCTCATCTTGTCCTGGGTCTCTTCTAATCCTTAGATCACCTCAGCTAATGTGTTCCCTGAGCAGGTCAATATGAAGCTCAATTCCTTCAAATTAACATAGATGATAAAATATGGAAAATATGTTGGAGGAGCTATGGGAAGACAGGTACACTAATTCATTGTTGGAGAAACTGTGGATTAGCCTAACAGTCCTGGAAAGACACTTGGAATTATGCAAGAAGTTACTCAACTGTTCATACACCATCATTTTATGTGTGAGAAATGAAAGTTCCAATACCTAGCAAAATGTTTATATCAGCACATGGTGATGAAGGGGAGAAAAAAACCTTGAAAAGCATTGACCATCAATTCTGGAATGCTGAAGTGTCATATGAATTTAATGAAATGTTATTGTACCATATGATGCAGAATGATTTCTGATCTGAATTGGTACAAGGAGTTTTCTTAACAAGAGTTCCCTATGCCAATGGAAAAAAAAATATGTACACACACACACACACACACACACACACATATTACCATAAGAAATTATAAACATAAAAGAATCAGAGAAATATGAGAAAGATTTACAGAAATCAATAGAACACTGAAGAAAACAGAATGAGAACAAAATTAATAAGGGCTACAATAATGCAAATGAAAACAGCACTAAGTGATACCTAACATTAGAATTCAGATAAAATGGGAGAGAGTTCCTTGACCCAGTATAGCAGATGACTTGGTTCCAGAGGATTCAGGTAAATAATTCCTAAGAACAGGTTTAGCTGAGCACAGCTTTTCTCAGCTTTCTCCTATCCAGGTGATCACCAGCTAAAATCAGGCTGCAGAAAGTGCTGTCTGGTCTACATTTCTGTCAAGCCTAATTGATTTGGCATCTTTGCCTTAAGGGCCCTGCCCTGAGTTTCAGGTCTATTAGGGTGGGAGGTGGTAGAATTAACCCCAGTTAGGTCAGGTCTGGGCCATATTGTCCTGACCTCCAGAACTCTCTCTCTCTTGCCAGGAAACCTGATCAGGAAAAGAATCTTCTGGATATAAGAGGGAAGATCATGGGGAAGAGGATGGATTGATTGCAGGATCTTGGTCCAACCTCTTCACATCTGGTCTCAATTTCTTCATCATTAAAATGGGGGCTTGCACTGAGGCATCACTGTTTGCCAGTTTTGAATCCTCTTATCCTGAGTGGAGGAAAAATCAGAGCAATGAACTATGTCCTCTTTCCTGTTCTAGTTGAGAAGGAAGAGTTGCACAGAGGAGTTAAAGTGATGGATGTGACTCCATTGTGTTCTGGGCCCAGGATTCAAATCACATTCATCTTGGTTTCTGTCATCTATGGTTGTCCCACCACTCAGAATGTGCCCTGAACATGTGGCCCTATCACTTTGACGGTGCCTAATCTCAGCTCATCTCAGAAGCTGGTCAGGGCTAGGCCTAGATAACATGGATGGGGGCTGCCTGGGAATCCTGGGGGGCAGTATTTGAGAAGGATCATGAAGTCCTGCAACACGTGGGTTTAAATCCCACCTCAGAAATTTCTTAACTGTGGGAATCTGAACAAATAGTCTAATGTCTTTATGTTTCAATTTCCTCATCTGTAAAGTAATGAAAACCTTGGACATGTTGGTCCCTAAGGGGTTGCTGAGCTTTCAAAAAACTATTCTGTCTGGGGAATACTGAGCACAAACATTTATCTTTCATCTGAAGAAAGAACATTTCAAAATGAGGAGAAAAATAAAGGTGAGGCCCAATGTCTGAAGATTTAGAAAACAGTCATAGAGTCAACTTTCTGAAGACCCCGGACTGGACAAAGACACAGAGAATGGATGGAGGCAGGAATTTGTAACTAGGATGAATGTCAAACTGTGGCATGAAATCCTAAGAATAGTGTCAAAAATATAAATCCTAGGTCTGAGGCTAGAGACGAAAACAAAACATCAGCAAAATGCTTTTTAGTGGATTGCCTTTTACTACATCTCTCTACAGAACTTATGGCCCCTGAGGGTGGTCTGAATGGTGGGGGCTGCTTCATGCTTAGCTCCCAGTTGAAGTGATGTCTGCTTTCTGCACAGACTAAGCTCTTCTGGGAAGCCATCATCCCGTCTTCATAACAATACTGTGTAACACTTACATAGCCAACACAAGCTAGAACATTAACTTGCCTAGGAAATTTAGGGGAAAATGGAGAGATTTGTAGGCCCTTTTATAGCAACCATCACCTGACACCAGAGGTGGGGGTTGACCAAGACAAGCTGGCCATTCTACTATATCAGAGTGTTGGAGAAGCATGTACAGCCATGAAATCCTGCCCCACCTTCCCACAGCCAAGGAAGGGCAGAGAGTTAACACAGTAGTCTGGGAAATTCAGGCAAAATTAGAGGATTTACCACTGAATACCTTTACTAGGGGAACTATTCTGATTATAGCACCAAATTCATGTCAAGCATCTGGAGGTGCAAAGGTCAGGGTTATTTTTGTCCAGATCTGCTCAATCCTATGGACCAAGATCTATACCATTGTGTTCCGGGAATATTAGTGCCTCTGGTGTGAGGGTTGCTTTCACCTTTGGTGTCTAGCTGATCCACTCAACTTTCAGCAATGGCTCCAAGAATCTGTGGCATGTGCAGTGGTCACAGTCCTGTAAACCATTTCAGCAGACAAGCCAAACCACATTGAGGGTAACTGAGGGATCTCAGACGCTTTGGTAAGTTAGGGAGGTGTCTACCCCAAGGATATGAAGACTTCCCCTCATGGAATGGGTGAGAAAGAACAATTTGCTCCAATGGCCATAAAGTGGCTGAAGCAGACACTGACAGAAACTTTCTGGGTTATATGCCAAGAGGAGGTTATCCTCCAGTACTTCATGGATGCCTCTGTTGTCCATCTCTATAAAGGTAAAGGAAATAGACTGTCCTATGAAAATCACAACGGAATGGGGGGGGGGGTGGAGAGGAATGTCTCTCTTGTAGTCATTGCTGGCAAGATTCTTGGAAGATGATTATCCGCCTGAGAGCCAATGTGGTTTCAGAAAGGCCTGAGAAAGAGTTGATACAGTGTTTGTTGTCCAACCTCCAGGAGAAATGCCAGGAGCAGAACAGATGTCTGTATATAACATTTATCAACCTGAGGCCTTTGATACTGTCAGTCATGGGGCTTATGAAAAATCATGTCAAAATGTGGTTGCTCAGAGAAATTTATCAGTGCTGTACATCAATTTCATGACAGCATGTTTGCCCAGGTTCTGGATAATGGAGGATGCTCTTGTACTTTCCCAGTCACCAAATGGAGTGAAGCAAGGCTATGTGCTTGCTCCTGTGCTTTTTAGCGTGATATTTTCAGCCATGTTGTCAAATGCCTTCAGTGAGGACAAACACAGCATCAAGATCAACTACTATACTGAAGGTAAATTATATAACCTGAAAAAGTTACAAGTCAAGACTAAAGCAGAGAGAGTTGATATATGATTTTCTGTTTGCAGATGATTGTGCACTCAATGCAGCCTCTGAAGCTGAGACACAACAAAGTATGCATTAATTCTCTGCTGCTTGTGCTAATTTTGAATTAACAATAAACACCAAGAAAACACAGGAGCTCCATCAGCCAGCACTACACCATCCATATGTGGAACCATCAGTTACAGCAAATGGAGAAGTTCTGAATGTGTAAGTTCACTTACCTTGGCAGTGTACTTTCCAGGGATGCACACATTGATAATGAGGTTAATGCACACATTGCCAGAGCTAGCTCAGTGTTTGGGAGGCTCCAAAGGAAGGTGTTGGAGAGAAGAGATATTAGACTGACCACCAAACTGAAGGTCTACAGATCTGACCTCATTGTTGTATGCCTGTGAAACGTGGACAGTCTACCAGCATCGTTCCAGGAAATTGAATCACTTCCATCTGAATTGTCTTAGGAAGATTCTAAAGATCACCTGACAGGAAAAGGTACCAGACACTGAAGTCCTTTCTCTAACAGAACTACCAAGCATTCAAACTCTACTACAGAGACTGCAACTCAGATGGGCTGGCCATGTTGTTCAAATGCCAAATGTATGCTTGTTTAAAAGACTACGTTATGGAGAACTCACACAAGGTAAGTACTCATGTGGTGGTCAGAAGAAGTGATACAAGGATACTCTCGAGGTCTTTCTGAAGAACTTTGGAATCAATTGCTTGGCATGTCAGACAACCCTGGAAAAGGACCATCCAGCATAGGATGCCCACATCAAAGAAGGTGCTATGACCAACTATGACAGGCTGGACTCTTTTCAGCAATGCAGTGATATAAGTCAATCCCAAAAGACTCAAGAAAGAGAGAAATGTGACATCCAGAGATATAACTAGAAAGAACTGAGCCTGAATCCTGATGGAAGCAAACTAATTGATCTTTTTCTTTTCATTGTTTGGTTTTATTTCTTCTTTATCATCTTTCATCCCATCTAGTACAATACACCTTTGTAATTGGATTAATGTCTAATATGAATGTATTTGCAGATCCTATACTGGACTATATGCTGTTGTGGGGGGAGGGGGAAGGGAAGTAAAGGAAATTTGAAAATCAAGGAACTATGGAATTGAATCTTATTAACTGAAATTAAACTAATAAATTAATTTTAAAAAGAAAGAAGGTGCTGTGCTGTATGAGTGAAGCAGAATTGCAGTAGCTCAAAAGAAATGTGAGACACACACTTCTAATGTTCATATGGGACTATTTGTGTCCAACCTGTGGCAAAGCCTTCTGAATTTGTATTGGTCTGACCAGCCATGGTCGGACACACTGTAACTTGACTCTAACATAGCAATATCATTTTGGTCCTCTTTGAGAATGAAGGACAACCACCAACTAATTAGTAGAGAAAGTAAAGGACCCAGAAAAGATCTCACAGCCCAGGCAGTGGTTGCCAGATTCTAATTCGGAGAGGCAAATCCCAGCTCTTGGCTTTCATGAGTGTGGATATGTGAATATGGGGGGTTGTAGGCATGGAGAAGGATGTATATACATGTCTGTGTCCCTGGACAACTCAAGAAGGCTAGGTGGCAGTATATCCTCATTTATGGGTGAGTTCTGTGCTGCCCTGTTAACAGCAGCACCTGAAACTTTGGTTCCTATAGATGGTCTTGTTTACTCATGCTGGCCCAGTGACTTCTGTCTCTCCTTCAGGCTCAAGAGTGTAGAGATGTTACCCTTGATTTAATCTCAGACTCAGAATAGTCCTTGATACAGAAGAAAAGAGAATATGCTCAACCCTCCAGTTCAGCTCATTGATCTTTTGGTTTCCCAGGTCCTGAACAGAAGACAACAGACTGTGATCACCTATAATTGACTGATGTGTCCTGTGCCTCTGTTTTCCCCACAAATCCTGAGCCCAGCCCTAGGTCTAGATGTGAGATAAAGCATTTAGCACTATATATGGAATCCTGCTTCTACAGTTATTGGCATACAAGGAGTTTGCTAAGAAATGCAGTGTTTAGCAGCTAAGTACACCCTGATGGTCAGGGTCTCCTGGCTGAAAGACCTGAGAGAGAGAGGCTGGCAGCACGGCTCAAACCCAAGAGTTCATACCCAGGTCACTGAGATTTAACTTAACTGCACATGCCTAATGGCTTCCGTGCATACTAACTGACACACTCCACACAGGATTAGAGGCTCATTATCCATACATGTGACCCATGTTGGCCCATGTTCAGGAGAAGGGAACGGGTTAAGGAGTAATGAGTAGTGGGCAGGTCAGAAAGATTGTAACCCAGAAGAGCTAGAACCAATCCCAGTTCTCAAGGGAGTTACTAGGCAGGACTAACACATAAAAGGCATAGTTTACCTCCCGTATGACATGTATGGGTCCCTATGGGGTACCATGCATCTGTTCCTGAGTATAAACACTTCCTTCACAGATTTCAATTCAAGTTTCATTTCTTAAAGGAGTGACTGAACTCCATTTCTTACAAAGGGGCACAACTTAACTGAACTTTAGTGTTAGATGGGAATTCCCATCTAGGGAATGCCCATCTATCTAACACTAAGAACTCATCACAGAGCACAGGAGAAGAACTTTATTATCTCTATGTCCAGGTTTCATGGAAAATAACCACCAGATTCTAGTACTGACCCAAAGTAGACACTATATGCAACTGTCATGATAAAAATCTGTGAATAATTAGTTTGGCCTAGTTTGCCTTCATAAAAGAATCAGTTTGGGAGGTGAAGATCCTCAGAGTTTCTGACCAGAACAGAAGCAATAGCTATTTACGCTCACTCTGAGCCATCAAAACACAAGCCATGAGCAAGTGAGGCTTGGCCTGGGAACCTATTATTGGCCAATCAGTGAAAGTCAAAGTGATTTGGCCTTAATGGCATAATCAAGTAGCTTCATTTGGATCATAATGGGTTTCTATCAAAGCCTGGTTTTTCAGAGCTATATTTCAAGAAATTATAAAACTATGTGAGACAAAATAGTTAATTGTTGTATCTTTTTAAATAGAGGAGAAAAAAAATCTAGCTTTCAAGCCCAAGATCCCTTGCAAAGTATAAGCACTCAAAATTTCTATCCCTTTCAACAGAACACCTAAAGGGAGTTCAGTCACTCCCTTAAGAAAAAGGAGGAGGAAGAGGAGTGGAAGGAGAAGGAGAAAGGTAAATAGATGTCTACAGAGTGAGAAATTAGCCAAGCAAGCTCAGTCCTGCAGAAAGTCAGCTCAGCTATAGGGGCTCAGCTCTGCAAGAAAACAAGGAACTTAATCTCTTACTATAGTGTTCATATCCCTCTTAACCTAAAGGCTTTCTGAATTACACTTTATAAGCTAAAATAAATTAATAGAATAATCAAATACTTATTTACTCAAGAGTTATTTCTTTCACAACCATGAAGAACCTAAGCTCTATCATTAAGTTCAATGGCTGTGTGAACATTAAAGTCAAGCATGTCTGAGACAAAGAAGGAAAGATCCATAATACAGCCAAGCACAGAGTTAATAGGGAGAAAAGATTCCTTAGGGTGTTGATTTAGTTTGAAATGTTTTCCTTCCCCTAAATTACCAGCATTGTAGAGAGATTGTTTAAGGTTACATGAGCATGAATTTTATATTTCATATATTTTGTATGGAAAGAGGGTTCAATTGGTGGGAGTGGGCAAAGGCAATGAGCAAATTCTGATGCTTGATGTTGAGCTCTTCTCCCACGGGCCATCATGCTTTGCATGCTTTCATCCCCCACCTCTGCCCTATTCCTGGTACTCACAGCCCTTATTAATGAGCTTGTCATTCTTTCAACCAGGGATCAGTACTGGGCAGGACACAGTACGGAGACAGGGTCACCAACACAGCTCTTCTGCATCCTTCTACTCTGGTCCTCAGACAAGGAAGAACATAAAGTTGTCATAGGTTCACAACCATGATTTTATTCTCACTTTCATCATTCAAAGCTCATTTGTGACTTTTTAAAATTTTATTTGTTTATTTTTAGTTTACAAAATTCGATTCCATAGTTCCTTGAGTTTCAAATTTCCCTTCCCTCCCTCCCCCTGTACCCCACGACGGCATATAGTCCAGTATAGGATCTGCAAATACTTTCACAATAGACATTAGTCAAGTTACAAAGGCGTATTGTACTAGATGGGATGAAAAATGGTAAAGAGGAAATAAAACCAAACAATGAAAAGAAAAAGATCAAGTAGTTTTCTTCCATCAGGATTCAAGCACAGTTCTTTCTAGTTCTTTCTCTGGATGTAGACATCTCTTTCCTTCATGAGTCTTTTAGGATTGACTTATATCACTGCATTGCTGAGAAGAGTCCAGTCTGTCAAAGTTGGTCATCACACATATGTTGTGTCTGTGATTGTATACAAAATTCTCCTAGTTCTACTCTTCTCACTCAGCATCAGTTTGTATAAGCCTCTCCAGTAAATATGAAAACCGTCTCCTCCTTGTTTCTTATAGCACAATAATATTCCATTACATGCATATACCACAACCTGTTTATCCATTCCCCAATTGATGGGCACCCCTTTAATTTCCAATTCTTTGCAACCACAAAAAGAGCTGCTATAAATATTTTTGTACATATGGGTCTTCCTCCCTCTTCTATGATCTCTTTGGGGGTATAACCCTAGAAGTGGTATTGCTGGGTCAAAGGGTATGAAATTATTTATAGCCCTTTGGGCATAATTCCAAATTGCTCTCCAGAATGGTTGGCTAAGTTCACAACTCCACCAGCAATGCATTAGTGTTCCAATTTGCCCACATCCTCTCCAGCATTTGTCATTTTCCTGTTTTGTCATCTTAGCCAATCTGACTGGAGAGATGTGGTACCTCAGAGTTGTTTTGATTTGCATTTCTCTAATCAATAGGCAGGGTATGCAAAACCAAGTATCAGGCAACTTCCTCATTGTAATGGGCAGCCCACCCAATTTCTGTACATCTTTAACAGTGAGGAAATTCGTTCTTACACTGAGCCTAAATTGCCTCCTTGAAACTTTTCCTCATTGCCCACAGTTCTTCCCTTTCGGTCAAACAAGGCAAGACTAATCCTTTCTTCACCTAATAGATTTGTGCTACAGGGAAGTGGATGACAGTACAAACCACAGAACACAAAGGGAATACAGCCACCAGCCTCAGGACCCACTACCTTGATTTTAAAACTGATTGCTTATAAATTCATAATGGTGTAGTCATCTCATCATATCCTCACAAAAACCTTGGAAGGTAGGTGCTGTTATTATCCTCAGTTTACATATTTCTAAAGAAAGTGAGACAGAGTGAAGTGATACACCATGCTTGGCAAAATGAAGTCCAAAAAAAGTAAAAGCAGATATAATCAGCAGATAAGAAATTTTAAAACAATCAAAAAGTTAATCATTGAACAATGTTATTATTACTGTGTACAATGTTCTCCTGGTTCTGCTCACTTTACTGTGCATCAGTTCACCTAAGTCTATCCAGGTTCTTCTGAAATCTGTCTGCTCACCATTTCTAATAGTACAATTACCTTCATATACCACAACTTGTTCAGCCATTCCCCAGTTGAAAGGCATCCCCTCAATATCCAATTCTTTGCCATCACAAAAGGGACTGGTTCAAATATTTTTGTACATATGGGTCTTTTTCCATTTTTCTATGATCTCTTTGAGATACTAACCTGGTCGTGGTATTAATGGACCAAAGGATATGCAGTTTTATAGCCCTTGGGGCATAGTTCCACATTGCTCTCCAAAATGATTGGACCCGTTCACAACTCTACCAATAATGTACTAGTGTTCCAATTTTCTCACCTCTTCTACAGTATTTATCATTTTCCTTTTCCATCACATTAACCAGTCTGATAGGTACCTCAGAATTGTTTAATTTTTATCTCTAATAGTGGTTCTGAGCATTTTCTTCATATGACTATAACTTTAATTTCTTCATCTGAAAATTTCCAGTTCGTATCCTTTGATCATTTATAAATTGGGGAATGACTTGTATCCTTATAAATTTGACTCAGTTCTCTATATATTTTAGAAAGTAGGCATTTATCAGAAACACTGGAAATAAAAAAAATTTTCCCAGTTTTTTTCTGCTTTCTAATTTTGGTTTCATTGGCTCTGTTGGTGCAAAAACTTTTTGATTTAATGTAATCAAAATTATCCACTTCTCATTTCACATTTTTTTTTCCTATGTTTGGTCATAAAGTCTTCCATTCTCTATATGTGACAGGTAAACTATTTCTTGCTCTACTAACTAGTTGTAATGGCAAAGTACTAGCACCTTCTTTGAGCTATTTAATTATTTAGCACATTGTTTCAGTTCAAGTTTCTTTTAAGCCTTGCCCATCATTATATCTAGTCTTTGTTAAGAAATAGAACTTGTGAACCCAAAAACATGTGAACCCCATAACTTGTGAACCCTGCTGCTGATGCAACAGGAAGGGGCAGGATGGGGAGAAGCTAATGACCATATATAAGAAGCCCAAGCTGGGAGAGAGCAGAACTGAGAATAAAACACTTGTGGTGGCAAAGTTGAGGTGAAAACTTATGGTATCCAGGCACGCTGTCTGTTCTGTTTGTGTTGATTTGTGTTTGTGATACTTTGTACAGAAGCCTTGGGACTTTACTGGAAGCCCTGAAAGAGGATATTCTGGTTGTCTGTTTACAAAAGTCCTGGAGGAGGGGTTTTGTGGTCTTGGGACTTTACTGGTGATTTGTGTTGACTTCTCAGACCTTCTTTGTGGGTCTCTGTTGATTTCACAGGCAGATAGTGAAATGATGATGGTGCTGGCAATGTGTAACAATGTTGTTTTGGTTCTGTTAAGCTTTATCTTCCCAGAAACAGAAACTGCAAAGGACTTGAGGTGGACTGGACACTGAGCTTCAATATGGAACTGGACAAGGAGCCGAGAGCTGCCTACCTCTGAAACCATGTGACAAATGGGTAGATTCAAGTAGGAGCTGGACCCATTACTGTGGCCTAGGGGTGGAGAACTTTGACCTCTAAGGAGGTCAAACTAAGACCCCTTAAGTATGATTAAGGATGATTGGAAATTAATATCCAGTCAAGAAGAAAGAAGACTTTTTGGCGGAGAGATTAAAGGGGTCAACTTTTACCTTTGTTAAGGATGACTGAGTTAAGGACTTACTGAATGTTATCTTTTGTTTAAAGCTAAGTGGTCACTTTAGTGATAACTTGTTATAACATTGTGAATGCTTTACTTTGGTTTCTGTGAATGTTTTCCTTTAATTTACTGCTTAATGAACAGAGAGTTCACTATACTATGTGATCAGAATCTTAAAGCTGTTCACAGCACAAGTCCTCTGGTAAGCTGCTTGTGCTTGGCTTTACACTAGCTTATGGTATCACCCTTTATGTCAAAAATCATATACCCATTTCAACCTTATTTTATTATAGTGAGTGAGATGTTGGTCTTATGCCTAGTTTCTGCCATACCGTTTTCCAGTTTCTCCAGTAATTTTTTTTTTTTCAAATACTGGGTTTTAATCCCAGAAACTGGAGTCTTTGGGTCTATCAAACAGTATATCATAATAATCATTGATTACTATATCTTATGTGCCTTATCTATTCCAATGATACAGCACTCTATTTCTTAGCCAGTACCACATGGTTTTGATGAATGCTGCTTTCTAATAGTTTTAGATCTAGTACAGCTAGGCAACTTCCTTTGCAATATTTTTCATTAATTCCCTTGAGAGTCTTGACCTTTTGTTCTTGTTACTATTTTTTCTATCTTTATAAAATAATTCTGGTAGTTTGATATGGCACTGAATAAGTAAATTAATTTAGACAGAACTGGTATATTCATTATATTAGCTAAGCTTACTCTTGAGCAACTGATACTTTTCCATTTGTTTAGATCTGACTTTATTTGTGTGAAAAGTGTTTTGTAATTGTATTCATACAGCTCCTGGGTTTGTCTTAGCAGGTAGACTCCATGGGATAGATTATGTAAACACTTTTTCTTGGACCTCTTTGGGATACAGACCCAGTAGTGGTATTGCAGCGTCAAAGTATATAGTTTTAGAGCCCTTTGGGTGTACTTCCAAATTATTCTCCAGAATCATTGGGCCAGTTCACAACTCCACAGACAGTACATTAATGTCCCAAATTGTCCACATCCCGTTCAGCATCTGTCGTTTTCCATTTCCGTGTTTGCCCATATGATATGTGTGAAGTGGTACCTCAGAAGTGCTTTAATTTACATTTCCCTAATCATTAGTCATTTTGAGTATTTTGTCACATGATTACTGATAGTTTTGATTTCTTTTCTGAAAAATGTCTTCCTATCTTTTGACCATTTATCAGTTGGGGAATGGCTGTTATTTTTTATAGATTTGGCTCAGTTCCCTATATATTTGAGAAATTAGGTCTTTATCAGAGAAACCTGCTATAAATTTTTTCCCAGTTTCTTTTTCTTTCAGCAATTTTGACTGCTAGTTTTAATTACGCAAGTGTTTTAATTTCATGTAATCCAAATTATGCATGTTATCCCCTACGATCCTTTCCATCTCTTGTTCAGTCACAAATTCTTATTTTAACCATAGATGTGACAGGCAGTTTCCCATTCTCTAATAATTTATTCATGATGTCACTATTTAGGTATGAATCGCTATCCATTTTGATTTTATCTTAGTATACATTGTGAGATGCTGGTCTATGATTTGTTTTTGCCAAAATGCTTTCTAATTTACCTATCAATTTTTGTCAAATGGAGAGTTCTTACCCCAAAGCTTGGATCTTTGGCTTTATCAAACACTAGATTACTGTGGTCATTTACTACTATGTATTACGTACTTAATCTATTCCATTTTTTAGCCAGTACCAGATTGTTTTGATAATTACCACTCTGGGATATAGTTTGAAATCTGGACCTGCTAGGCCACCTCCTTTCACTTTTTTCCCATTGATTTCTTGAATATTCTTGACCTTTCCTTCTTCTACATGAGCTGTTATTATTTTTTCTAGCTCTATAAAATAAATCTTTGGGGGGTTGATTTGTACTGTACTGAATATGTAAATTAACTTAGGTAGAATTATCATTTTTAATTTATTGGCTAGATCCACCTATGAGCAATTAATATTTCTTCAAATGTTTGGCTCTGTATTTGTATGAAAAGTGTTGGGGCGGCTAGGTGGATCAGTGAGTAGAGCATCGGCCCTGGAGTCAGAAGGACCTGAGTTCAGATCCGGCCTCAGACACTTAAGGCACACAAACAAACAAAAAAAAAACCTAGCCATGTGACCTTGGGCAAGTTACTTAACCCCAATTGCCCTCCAAAACAAAAAAAAAAACAAAAAAAAAAGCAAAAAAATATATATATATGTATGAAAAGTGTTTTTTAAATGTGTTCCTATATTCCCTGGTTTTTTTCTCTGCAGGCAGACTCCCAAGAATTTATACCATCTGCAATTATTTTAAATGAAATTTCTCTATCTCTTTCTGTTGGATTATCTTGGTAGTATATAAAAATGTTCATAACTTATGGGAGGTTATTTTATAAACTGCATAAATCCTTCACTGTTTCAACTAGTTTTTTTAGTTGATTCTCTAGGGTAATCTAAGTTTACCATCATGTCATCTGCAAAGAGTGATAGTTCCATTTCCTCATTGCTTATTTTTATTCCTTTACCTTCAGAATCAAGGGTGAAGTTTGATTCTTCTCACACATTAACACTAAAACTAGCCCAAGGAGAACCAAGTGATATAAAGGAAAAAATTATACCAAGTTTTATATGTTCTTCCTTCTCTGAATGCTTAATGCCTCTAGGAATTCACCTGGTAACTTCAGCTTGATCAGGTACCACTAACACTCCAATTCAACCAGCAGTTTTGATCTCCTTTAGTATTGAAGTAGAAGATGAGAAACAAGGATGGCCTCAAATTATCTGTCAACCTTTGGGATTTCTAATTCTAACACACTCAGTGAGATCCTTACAAAATGCTAACTCTCCCTAAATATCAGTTTTCTTATCTGTAAAATGAATATGCTAACATCTATTGATTTTTCAAGGAAAATGTTTTTAAATCTTAAATAAGGATGGAAATATTTGATGCTGTTACTCTAGTTCCTTATCATCTCTCACAACAGCAAGATTAGTACCATACAGAAGCCTTGAATGGGTGAACAAATGAATAAGTAAAAGTCAGGTGAAAACCAAATATCTTAGAATTAGAGGTCAAAGTACGAATTGAAACAATATACCAATCACCTTCTGAAAAAGATCCCTAAATAATAAAAACTTCCAGTAATCCTATAGCCAAATGCCAGATCTCCCATTACAGAGAGAAAATAATGCAGCAGCCAGAAACAGATCATTCTAAGACTATAGAGTAGTCCTGGGTAAGAGTTACCCAATGCATAGTCCCCTGCTCCCTTATCTTTCCCTGAGTAGAACTTCCCTAAATCAGTAAGCCTTGAAACAGCAGCATGTATAAAGATTATGGTGCAAGCCTGTATAGAGATCATGGGGCAAGTCTATCCCATGCAAGAGAGCTGACCAAGCAGGGTCCCCCATACCCTTTACCCAAAACATTACCATGACCTATTCTATGACCCCAGGCTGTTCTGTGAATTCCACTCCCCCTGTGCCCTCCACCAGATAACCTCCACCCTGTTCTGGGTGGGACCCCATCAAGTGGAGGGTCCTGGCCTTGTACCTTTGCCCCATGTTTCCCAAATTAGCCCTGAGCTATAGATCCAACCAATGGCTGTTCTTGGCTTCTGTAGGTCATTGCTTATGCTAGCTCCCCTCCCCAGCTGTAGTCTTTGCCTTTATAAGCATTGCCTGTATCCCACCTCAGGGCTGCCTGATTTGAATGTATACTCCAGGGAAGTCCAGAGCTTGATCAATAAATCCACACCCAAATTTACCCTGCATCCAAGCCTCAGCGGGCTCTTATTCTCTTCATAACACGGGGACCCCACCCCACCACTTCTGGGGGGGGGGGGAGGGAGACCAGGGGCTGGGGTAAGGCGGGCAGAAAGAAACTCATTTCTCTCTGGGGAGGGCCAATATCTAGAAACAAAACTGGAGACCAGGCACGTGACCCTCTCCACGCGCCACTGGCAGCACCAGGGAAGGTTTACCGGAGGAGGGGGTGCCCCAGAGAATGCTGGAAAGACTACATGAGGCCACAGGGAAGGCTGGGCCAGGGAGCAGATGAACACACACCGGGAGCACCCCGCCCCCAGAATTCCCTTCCATCTACTCCCCTGCCAGCCCCTTCCCACCACGGGCCACCCCAGACCCCTGTAAGGCCTCAGGAGCTTCCTTCCACCTCAGGAGGAAGCCCCTCCTCTTCTCCGTGAGCTCCCCAACCACCCATGGGGCCCCGACCCCACCGCACCCCCACAGTCGGCCTCCGCATGGGGCCGGCCCCCCTCTCGGCTGCCTCTCACCCTCAGGACCTGTAACCATGAAGCCTGGAAAAAGAGGAGAGGAAATAAGACGGAAGTGAAGACGCAATAAGACAGAAGTCCAATCCTCTGGTCCTAGAGCTTGGCAAATGACCCAGAGGCGCGCACGGCCTTCTGGGAATAGTAGTCTGGAAGCTGAGGCGCCTTCTGCGCATGCCTAGGGCTTGGCCCCTCCCCCAGCCTGGAATGTGGTCCTGCTTCCCTTCCTTCCTTAGAGCTGTTCCCTCTCTGCTTCTCTCCTGACCTGGTGCGTGATCTTCACAGCCCCAAAGCTCATGGGAGTCACCAGCCTGGAGGGTCCCAGACCTGGAGGGGCCCCGGGGCTCTTGCCAGCTTAGTCCACCCTGCGGGCTCTCGCCCTCCAGCAGCCAGTACCAACAGGCCCCAGTTCTAAGGAAATGCTGCTTGTGCGCCGCCATGATTCCGGTGGAAGTGACGTGACCACGCAGGGAAGCGGCTCCGAGGAAGGAAACCACGAGCTGGGGGTTCAGAGCTCTAGCTTAGCCCCAGGAACTTCCAGGCGGGAGAAGTCGGACACGAGGAGGTCCAGGGAAGCAGGAGAGGTCGGGAGGGCGCCAGCCAACAGCGGGAACCCCAGGGTGGCCTGGGCTGTGTTTTGGGGGAGAGATGTTGGGGGAAAGCCGGGGATCCGAGAAGGGCGGGGCCAGGACGTGCCCACTTTGTGTCGCTTTCATCTGTCAAGGAGACGGACCCAGGGAAACCAGGAGAGAGTGAGGCCCCTTAGCTGCCCTTGCAGAATGCCCCGTGTTTGAGAAATGGACTAAATGAAACTAAGAACCAACATTTACCTGGGGCTTCCCCTGTTCTATCTGGCTATCTCATTGGGTCCTCACAACAACCCTGAGATGCAGATGCTGTTATAGCCCCCATTTTATAGATGTGGAAACTAGGATGAAGTGATTTGCCCAAGGTCATACAGCTAGCTAGTGTATGAAATTGGATTTGAACTCAGGTCTTTGACTCCATGCTCAGAGCTCTTCCCCATCTTTATCTCTTATTATTGAAAGAATTAGCATATAGGATTACTGAGTCATTGCCAGTGATATTTACAAGATCATGGACAACAGGAAAGAAACGAGAAACATCAATGTCTAAATTTTTTTAAAGTGAGGAACAGTGGATATGTAGTGAAAAGTGGGAAATTTAGGCCTAATGTTGTGATACAGCTTGCCTCCTCCTTGAACCAGTTTGAAACCCCATCACCTGAAGAAGGCCTAAAACCTGCATTGGCCAATCAGGAGAAAGACATTTTTGGCCCACTCTGAGCTTAACTAACATAATGCTTTGGGTGCTCCCAAAATGCCCTTCCCTGTGTCAACAACTACAAGGCTGGATGAAGCTTAACAGGAGCATTCTTCTGTTTATAACTGTAATGGAAATGCAGATTTAAAGATCTTCCCTGCCCCTAGCTTAAGTGTACCTGGAGCCTGTGGTGGGAGGCTTGTTTTTCAGGAAAGCCCACACCTTGATACTTTGTGATTGGGCAGTGGGTCAAGGAGGTTGTTACAATCTCTGAGCTAGGAGAAGACTATATAAACCCTGATGAGAGGCTTAGCTTTGGGGCTCACTTTGAGAAGTGTTGTGTGATTTGACCAGATGAGACTCTGGGAAGCTGTTGTTGAGAGCCCCTCGGCTTTGAAAACCCAGAAGTTGATGCTTCCCTCTCTGGTAACTGTGATTTAGTATTGATGTAATGGTTGGACAGTTTGGAAGCCTGTCTGTTTGATCTGTAAGTTCTGTAACTCTGAAGTTCGGGGTGCTGACCTTTACCCCTGAACTAGGTAATACATGTTTGATTAAAGTAAGCTTGTTAACCCATTTTGAGTTGCTTTCCTTTTGAGAAGCAGATCTAAGAACCTATATTGGCAGCTACCCTGGGGATATTGGGGTGCTTGCTGCTACAATAACTGCCAAGGAAAACTTGACTTGAACCAGATACTATCTTGAGTAATGGTATCCCCCTTCTGTGATGTTTATGAGCAATATTATGTTATGGTATGTCATATTATCTCATGTTAATGATAGAAGAGACAGACATCTTGGAACCATAATTGTAATTGACACTTCTCTTATTGTAGTTGCAATCTATCCTATTAAGAAAGTCCTTTCTCACATTATGGTTTACACATATGGAGACTATAATTTTGGCTGATGCAGGCATCCTGATGCCAGGGGAGTGAAAAGGAAACCCTGCCTCTATGGATATATAATCAGCAAAGCTTGATCCCAAAGTGGGCTCGTTTTCATAATGAACTCCCAAGCATATCTCTATATGCATGATTGACCAGTTTTGAGAGAAATAAACATGCACATACAGCCTAATTTTGTTTGTCCTTAGAACAAATTCTTTTTAAAGTTTGACAATGTCAAAGTATACTCTGAGCAATTAGTGCTATCCAAAAGTGAAATGAATTGTCTTAAGAGGTGACAGGTTTGCACTCCTTGAAGGCTGTCAATCAGAGGCTAAACTACCATGTAATGGTAATGGAAATTTGAAGATCTTCCCTGCCCCTAAATAAGCCTAAGAGAATTTGCCCTTTGTATCCAAGTTTGTCATACCTTCAGGGACACTCAGATTAAAGAATGTACTGGGATAGGTAAAAGTAGTCAATATGCTGTATTTATGGCACTATAGCAAGCCATTAAAACAACACGGAGGACAGTGTCGCATATTCTGTGAATGAGGCTACAGTAGTGAGTTCATGGACTCCAGAAGCACAGCTGACCCTATATTTGGCTCTTTTTGACTTTTTGTCTATTAAATATAGTTAAGCCTATTTTTCTTGCAGGCTTTGGATGTAAGAGCTTTGACTTTGTTGTCTTCTTCTGGTTGTATGTTTTGATCTTCTTTGTCACCAAAGATTCTGTAGTCTGATTTTTTACATTGTTTGCTCATATTCCCAGACAATTACTTGACTTTTGAGCTCTTTGTCGAGGTACGACTGCTTCCAGAGTAGAGAGTGCTCTGTCCTAAGTTTTGTGGGTTTTGTGCAGTTGTTGTCAGAGCAACTTCTAGGCACCTGTAAATTTTCAGTTCTTCTAAGGTGACATGATCAAAGAAGAGGTGTTTACTGGTCTCCTGGCCTGTGGTGTGGTCTTTGAGTAACCACAAGCACTCTTTTCTGCCTTAGAACTGTGAGGAGGACTCTCTCTCCACAGGCACCATAGGCTCTGCCACACCAGTACTTCTCAACGCAAGACCACCACCAAGACTGTGACCCAGATCCAAGTAGGGCAAACAAGAGAATCCTTCCTCTGCACCAGCAAAGAGATCCCTGAAATTGCCCTCTGATAAGTCACTTGATCCCTGCACCATCTGTGGGCCTGGAACTAAAGAAGCAGCCACTGCTGCCACCACCACAAACTCCTCACCTCCACCCCCTGGGTCTGGGGTCAAACCAAGCTCTTCTCTTGCTAAGGTCCAACAGAGTTTCCACACTGACTACCATAGCTGCCAGTGATTTGGTCCCCTGGGACCTGCTTCAGTGCAGCCCACACTGGACTATGCTCCACTCCCAGCCTATTGTGACAGACCCTTCCCATTGGCCTTCCAGGCTGTCTTTGACTGGAAATGTGTTTCACTCTGCATTTTGTGGGCTCTGTAACTCTAGAATTTATTTGGAGTCATTTGTTACAGGTATTTGAAGTGGTTTGGGGGAGATCTCAAGTAAGTCCCTGCATTTACTCTGCCATCTCGGGTTCACCCTCCTCAGTTTTTCTGGGGTACTTTCTGGAACCAACTTCCAGTCTCCCCTTTCCTGAGACAACCATGGTATAATGGGAATAATAATTTGAAGATCTTCCCTGCTCCTTAATAAACCTAGCGGGGAGTTTGAAGCTTCCCTGCTGTGAAGATAATCCCTGCCCCCTGGCAGGCTGAATGTAGTCACATGGAGCCTGTGGTAGGAGGAGTTTGCTGAGGAGAAGCAGAGCCCACAGAAAGGAAACTGGGTTGGGGGTGGGGCAGAGTCAAGATGTCAGAGTACAAACAGGACTTCAGAGTGGCTCCCGCTTCCACCTCCTCCAATTCATGTAAAAAAAGATTCTAAACAAACTTTGGAGCTAAAGAACCCACAAAATGACAGAAGCTAACTTCCCACTGAAGACAGTCCAGCAGGCTGGGAGAAAGGTTTTAGCCTCAGGGTGGCCACAAATAGCTGCTGCCTGGAGGGACTTCAGATCACCAGCAGGGGTGGTGATTTCCAGAATTATCAACCCACAGATGCTAAGGACAAAGTGAGAGGTCAGTGCAGTGTGGACTTTGGGATTCAGGAGTGTAGCCCAGCCTTTACCCCCTTGGAGGGAGAAGCAGCTGAGGTGCTGCTGCCACATAACTGCTTCAGAGCTCCTGGTCTGCAGATTGTAGGGGGACCAAGAGACCAGTCTGAGGGGAAATCACTCTTGCTTTAACCTGCTTGGATCTGGATTGCAGTCTAGGGTGGAGGTCCTGGGGAGTGTGTCCAGTTTGCCAGAGTATGTGGAGGCTTACGAGAGGGCACCCAAGTAATAGCTCCAGCAGCTGCAAAAACCCCAGTGATTTGGGACAAAGCTCCCGTCTCTGGTAAAAGAATTCTACTGTGGCAAAAAGCTCAAAAGTCAAGTAATTGAGTGACAACATTAACAAGCAAAGCAAACAGAGCAGTCCGACATTAGAATCCTGTTTTGGGAACCAAAAAGATCAAAGCATGGAACAGGAAGAAGACAGTGAGGTCAGAACTCCTGCACCAGAAGCTTCCAAGAAAAAAATATAAGCTCATTACAGGTCATAGAGGAGCTTAAGAAGGATTTTGAAAACCAAATAAGAGAAGTGGAGGAAAAATTGGGAAGAGAAATGAGAACAATGCAAGAAAATTATGAAATGAAAGTCAACCTGACTGAAGAAAATAACGCCTTAAAAAATAGACTAACTCAAATGGCAAAAGAGGCTCAAAAAGGCAATGAGGAGAAGAATGCCTTTAAAAGCCGAGTTTGCCAGATGGAAAAATAATCTCAAAAGCTCACTGAAGAGAATCATTCCTTCAGAATTAGACTGGAGCAAATGGAAGCTAGTGACCTTATGAGAAATCAAGATACTTATTAAACAGATCCAAACAAATGGAATAAATATAAGGCAATTTGAAATATCTCATTAGGAAAACCACTGACCTGGAAAATAAATCCAGGAGACATCACTTTAAAATTATTGGACTACCTGAAAGCCATGATAAAAAAAAAAAAAGAACCTAGAAATCATCCTTCAAGAAATTCTCAAGGAAAATTTCCCTGATGTTTTAGAACCAGAGGACAAAATAGAGGTTGAAAGAATCCACCCATCACCTCCTGAAAAAGATCCCCAAAAGAAAACTCCTAGGAATATTATCACCAGGTTCTGGAATTCCCAGATCAAGGAGAAATTATTGCAAGCAGCCAGGCAGAAACAATTAGAATATTGTGGAAACACAATCAGGATAACACAAAATCTGGCAGCTTCTACATTGAGGGATTGAAGAGCTTGGAATATGATATTCTGGAGGTCAAAGGACCTGGGATTAAAACCAAGAATCACCTAACCAGCAAAACTGAGTATCATATTTCAGCAGAAAATATGTTCATTCAATGAAATAGAGAACTTTCGAGCATTCTTGATGAAAAAACAAGAGTTAAATAGAAAATTTGACATTCAGATATAAGAAGCATGAGAAGGTAAACAGGGAAAAGAAATCATAAGGAACTTATCAAAGTTGAACTATTTACATCCCTACATGGAAAAAAGATAATTGTAACTTATGAAACCTTTCTTAGTATGAGACTAGTTGAAGGGAATAGAAATGTGTGTGTATATATATTTATATATATATATATATATATATATATATATATATATATATATATACATATGTATGTATGTATATGTCTACATACATATGTCTATATAGGAGAGTATATGGGCATATGAATACATATACATATGTGAATGTGTGTATATATGTGTACAGGTATACACAGATATAGAGCACAGGACCAATTTAACAGGAAGGGATGATACTTAAAAGGTGAAATTAAGAGGTGGGAGAGGAATACAATGGGGATGATGGGGAGAGAAAGAATGGGGCAAACTATCTCATATAGAAGAGGCAAGGGAAAGCTGTTACAATGGAGGGGAAGAACAGGAAAGCAAAAGGGAATGGGTCAACCTTATTCTCATTGAATTTGGCTTCGGGAAGAAATGACATACACACTAAATAGGGTACCTCTCCCTACAGGAGAGTAGGGGGGGAAGGGGATGAGAGGGGGGATGATGGAAGAGAGGGCAGTCTGGGGGGGGGAGGGAAGTTGGAAGCACCCACTTTTGAAAAGGAACAGGATCAAAGTAGAGAATAGTGGGAGGTGGGATAGGAGGGAGGGAAATATAGTCAGTCTTCTACAATATATCTACTATGGAAATGTTTTGCATAGCTACACATGTACAACATATACTGAATTGCTTATCTTCCCAGTAAGGGTGAGGAAGGGAATGAATCTGGAATTCAAAGTTTTAAAATCAAGTGTTTAAAAATATACATATATACTATTATTAATATTATTTTACATGTAACTGGGAAATAAGATATACAGGCACTGGGGCATAGAGATCCACCATGCCCTACTAGAAAGTTGGAGGGGGTATGGGAGAAGATATGGGAGGGAGCAGATTGGAGGAGGGGATATCCAGTGGGATCGCTATTTTGGGGTGGTTGGTAGGGGAAAAACGGAAAGAAAATTTGTAATTCAAAATCTTGCAAAAATGAATAATGTAAACTAGAAGTTAATAAAGCATTTGATTAAAAAAACCTATAAGTAGCTAAATAAATATAAAAATTTAGCCAAAATTAGAAGGAAAGCAGAAAATGGGGCGGGGGGGGGATTTACAAACAGTTTCTCAGATAAAACTTATGTAACTCAAATATATAAAGAACTCTCTCAAACCTATAAGAATATGAGTTATTGGGGCAGCTAGGTGGTGCAGTGAATAAAGCACCAGCCCTGGAGTCAGGAGGACCTGAGTTCAAATCAGGCTTCAGACACTTAACCCAAAAAGACTATCCATGTGACCTTGGGCAAATCACTTAACCCCAATTACCCTCCAGAAAGAAAAAAAAAAGACTCTGAGGCATTCCCCAATAAATCATCAAAGGATATGAACAAGCAGCTTTTTGATGAAAAAAAATGAAAGCCACATATTATCAGATGAAAAATGGTCTAAATCATTACTGATTAGAGAAGGGCAAATTAAAACAACTTTGAGATATCATCTTACACCTCTCAGGTTAGCTAAAATGATAGAAAGGGAAAGTCACAAATGTTGGAGATGTGGAAAAATTGGGACATTAAGTCACTGTTGTTGAAACTGTGAACTGATCTGAACAATCTGGAATTGTACCCGAGTTATAAAACTGCCTATACCCTTTGACCTCATAGTAATACTACTCTTAGACCTGTTTTCCAAGGTGAATAGGAAAAAGGAAAAGAACCTATATGTTCTAAAATATTTATAGCAACTCTCTTTGTGATGACAAAGAACTGGAAATTGAAAGGATGCCCATCAAGTGGGGAATGGTTAAATAACTTGTGGTATATTATTATAATGCAATACTACTGTGTGATAAGAAGTGAAGAGCTGGATTATTTTAGAAAAACATGGAAATATTTGTATGAAATAATGAAGAGCAAAATGAGTAAAACCAAGAGAACGTAATATACCAATATAATAACAGCAATATTGTTCTTTTGGGTTTTGTACTTAATTGTACTTTATTTTTTCAATTACATGTAAAGAACATTTTCAACACTCATTTTTACAAGATTTTGTATTCCAGATGTTTCTCCCTTCTTCCCTCTCCACCTTCCTTCCAAGATAGCAAGAAGTCTGATGTAGTTTATATATGCACAATCAATATAATCATATCACAATCAAATAAACATTTCCACATTAGCTATGTTGTGAAAGAAGAATCAGAACAAAAGGGAAAAATCACTAACAACAATAACAACAAATGTGAACTGTTATGCTTCAGTCTACTTTCAGACTCCACAGTTCTTTCTCTGAGTGTGGATAGCATTTTCCATCAAGAGTCTTTTCAAATTCTCATAGATCATTGTATTGCTGAGAAGACTTTTAAGTCTATCATAGTTAGTTAATCATTGCACAATGTTGCTGTTACCATGTTACCAGAAGCTAGAGTCTTTGGGTTTATCAAACAATACATTATTCCAGTCATTGACTAACTTATCTTGTGTACCTAACCTATTCCACTGTTCTACCACTTTATTTTTTAGCCAATGATAAATAGTTTTGATGATTACCAATTTATTTTTATTTTTTAGGGGGTAGCTGGGTGTCACAGTGAACAAAGCACCGGCCCTGGAGTCAGGAGGACCTGAGTTCAAATCTGGCCTCAGACACGTAACACAAAAAACTGGCCATGTGACCTTGGGCAAGTCACTTAACTCCAATTGCCCTACCTTTCCCCCTCCAAAAAGAAAAAAAAATTATTTTTTAAATATTTCTTCATATTCAACTCACCCTGTGCCCTCTGTCTATGTATACATACACACACACACACACACACACACACACACACACACACATATATACACATACACACACATATTCCCTTCAACTATCCTAATACTAAGAAAGATCTTATGAGTTACAAATATCATCTTTCCATATAGGAATGTAAACAGTTCAATTTTAGTAAGTTCCTTATGTGCTTAAGTCAAATATTCTGTTCAGTTCTGTTCTTTTCATCAAGAATGCTTGAAAGTCCTCTATTTCTTTGAATATCCATATTTTCTCCTGAAGCATTATACTCAGTTTTGCTAAGTAGGTGATTCTTGGTTTTAATCCTAGCTCCTTTGACCTCCAGAATATCATATTTCAATTCTTTCAATCCCTTAATGTAGAAGCTGCCAGATCTTATGTTATCATGATTGTGTTTCCACAATACTCAAATTGTTTCTTCATGACTGCTTGTAATATTTTCTCCTTGACCTAGAAACTCTGGAATTTGACTATGATATTCCTAGAAGTTTTCTTTTTTGGCTCTTTTTTGAGAGGTGATCAGTAGATTCTTTCAATATCTATTTTACCCTCTGGTTCTAGAATATCAGGGCAGTTTTCCTTGATAATTTCTTTAAAGATGATTTCTAGGCTCTGTTTTTTTTTATCACAGCTTTCATGTAGTCCAATAATTTTTAAGTTATCTCTCCTGGATCTATTTTCCATGTCAGTTGTTTTTCCAATGAGATATTTTACATTGTCTTCTATTTTTTCATTCTTTTGGATCTGTTTTATAATATCTTGATTTCTCACAAAGTCATTAGCTTCCATTTGCTCCATTCTAATTTTGAAGGAATTATTGTCTTCAGGGAGCTTTTGGACTTCCTTTTCCATTTGGTCAGTTCTGCTTTTTAAAGCATTCTTCCCCTCATTGGCTTTTTGGACCTCTTTCGCCATTTGAGTTAGTCCATTTTTTAAGGTGTTATTTTCTTCAGTATTTTTTTTTTGATTGTTGATTCCTTTTTCATTATTTTCTTGCATCACTCATTTCTTTTCCCAATTTCAAAATCCTTTTTGAGCTCCTCCATGGCCTGCAACCAACTCATATTTTTCTTGGAGGCTTTTGATGCAGGAAATTTGACTTTGTTGCATAAGAAACTGCTGAATAAAGTCTTGTTACTCTTTGACTCTCCTGGCTTGGAACTCCATTCTTGGGGAACATAGCTGGACTATGATCAGATGTACACCAAGGGCCAGATTAAGGTAAGACCCAGATGCCCCTGACCTTGGAGGTCAGATCACATCCCAAACCATTTGATTACCTTAACAAACATAGGAAAAAAAAACCCTGCCAAATATAGGCATAGAGGAATTTTTTTTAATATCATAAAAAGTATTCATTGAAAACCAAGAGCAATCAATCAGATGCAAAAGTGATACATTCACTAGAACAGGGGTGTTTTTGTGCGTGGATTGTGGACCCCGTTGCCAGTATGGTAAAGTTCTTTCAGTATGAAAGAACATACAGTATGAAAGAACATACATAGAATTACAAAGGAAACAAATTATATTGAAATACAATGAAATGAAGAGAAAATACATTTTAAAATAAGTCCACAGACCACAGATTAAGATCCCCTGGATGATACAGACTTAGGGCCAGACCTGACGTTGGGGGCCCTTGGAGCCCAAGGACATCTTTGTTAGAGAGTAGATGTTGTTTTATCTAAGAATAGAAAGGCCTAAAAAGGGACCATCAATTAGGAGAAACCAGTAGTCTCATAACAGGCACCCAATTAAATCAATTCAATCAATAAAAGCATCAAAAAGTACATATTAAGTGTCTGCTATATGCCAGCCATTGGCTGGCTGCTAGAGATAGACAAAAAGGAAACAGCACCTAGTTGTCATTCGTGGAATTTATTTTCCTAGAAGTTTTCTTTTGGGGATCTTTTTCAAGAGGTGATCAATGAATTCTTTCAATTTCTATTTTGCCCTCTGGTTCTAAGAATATCAAAGAAATTTTCCTTGAGAATTTCTTGAAGGATGATTTCTAGGCTCTTTTTTTGATTATGGATTTCGGGTAGTCCAATAATTTTTTTTTAGTCCAATAATTTTTAAATTCTCTCTCCTGGATCTATTTTCCAGGTGAGTGTTTTTTCAAATAAGATATTTCATATTGTCTTCTATTTTTTTCACTTATTTAGAGCAGTTTTATAGTATCTTGATTTCTCATAAAGTCTGCCATGGTAAGTTTGGGCCATGGGTCTGGGCGGATGTGGCTCATGCAAGACTGCTCAGCTCCCAGCTCAGAGTGATAGACCCTTCCTGTTGGCCTGCCAAGCTGCCTTCAGGGGGAGACTTATTTCTCTCTGTCACTTTGTGGGTTCTGTAGCTCTAAAATTTGTTTAGAGTCATATTTTACAGGTATTGGAGGTGGTGGGTGCAGAAGCTCATGCCAAGATCCTGCTTTTACTCTGTCATCTTGGCTCCCCAACAGTCTATTTCTAACCCAGTACCAGATTTTTAACAAAAATCTGGAATTGCTAGGCTTCCTTCCTTCATATTTTTCCCCCATTGATTCCCTTGATATTCTTGACCTTTTATTCTTCCAGGTGAATTTTGTTATTATTTTTGCTAGCTGTACAAAATAATTCTTTTGTAGTTTGATTGTTAGGGCACTGAATGAGTAGATCAATTTAGGTAGAATTGTCATTTTTAATATATTGGCTTGGCCTACCCATGAGCTATTAATATTTCTCCAATAGTCTTTTGCAATTATATTCATTTATCCTTGGGTTTATCTTGGCAGTACTAGGAAATACTTCAAAGTATTTGATGTTGTCTACAGTTATTTTAAATGGAATTTCTCTGTCTTCCTGCTAGATTTTTTTAGAAGTATAGAGAAATGCTGATGATTTGTATGGGTTTATTTTATAAACTGCAACCCTGCTAAAGTTCTTCGTTGTTTCAAGTAGTTTTTTAGTTGATTCCCTAGAGTTCTCTAAGGTTACCATCACCTGCAAGGAGTGATAATACTGTTTCCTCATTGCTTATTTTTATTCCTTCAGTTTCTTTTTATCTTATTGTAATAGATATTATTTTGAGTATAATATTGAATAGTAGTAGTATTAATGGCCACAGTGCTTCATCCTTGATCTTACTGGAAAGAATTCAAGTTTAGCCTCAGTACAGATAATGCTTGCTTTTGGTTTTAGATAAATACTTCTTATCAGTTTAAGAAAATCTCCATTTATTCCTGTGCTTTGTATTGTTTTTAATAGGAATGGGGGTAATATTTGTCAAAAGCTCTTTCTGCATCTATTAAAATCATATGATTTTTGTTGTTTTTGTTATTGATATAGTCACAGACTATGATTTAATCATTATCATCTCCTAAATACTATTCAATTCATGATTAGAAACTCAGATCCAGGTTCCAGAATAGCTACAGCCTACAGCAATGGATGCCTGTTTTTCCCAAGCAACTTCTTTCTATATCATCACAGACACAATCTGCTTTGTTTTTAGGACAATCTTTGCAATGCTTCAACTCATTCATACCACTTGGCATATGACTCACTCTAAGATTTTTTTCTTCCTCTTTTCTTTTTTTTTAACCATTATATTTAAACACAAAGAATTGCACCCTATGTAATGCCTGATAAAAATGATTATTCCCAATAATGATTCTATGAATGCCTAAGAAATAAAATGGCTATAAAGATCAGGCTGAAATCCTCAAACTAATGGATACAAATATTCTGGAAAGTGTAAAAGATGCAAGTCTAGAGATCTAGGAGAACCCAAACTGAATAAATGAGATCAAATTTTACCATCATAATAAGAGGATTTGAAGAAGTATGCTTTAGCCACCACACCAATTATTCCAAAATGCTTATCCCATTTTTCACAATGTTGTAGTTGACACAATATCATAGCTAAGAATTACTCCCTATCTATCTCTCTCCTTGTACGCAATTTTATTTTTATGGTATTAGTAACAGCTTGTAAAACTACCTAACTGTGCTTGGTTTTCCCTTTTCATAGCATCTTATAGATACCAGATGCAGTTTTTTTGTAATTAGATCCCAATAAAATGACAGAGGGATCCATTAGTCAAATGTTGCCCCTCCCAGATATTGCTTGTATTCTGAATTGAAAGACTTTAACCTCAAAATCAAGAGTGAAGTTTGATTCTTCCCAATATTAATAATGAAACAAGTCTGAGGAGAATCAATTGATAACAAACGAGGAAATTAGCAACCACTATAAGGTTTTACTTTAGCCTTCTATCTCTAAATGCTTAAAGCCTCTAAGGATTCACCTGGAAACTTAATCTTGACTTCCTTGTAGTGCTGACTCACCAATTCAACCAGTAGTCTTGGTTTTGGAATAGAAAGAGAAAAACCAGGACAGGCTCAAGTTATTTGTGGACCTCCTGGATTCCTGGCTTTAACATGCTCGGTTTGATCCTTGCAAAATCACTTTCTCCCTAAGCCTCAATCTTCTTATCTATAAAATGGAAACATTAAAACCTGTTTCTTCAAGGAAAATGTTTTGTAAATCTCAAATCAGAATATAAATATCTGATGCATTTCCTTTACTTCCTTTGCACTCCTCAAACAGCAAGATTAGTATTGACCATACCATAGTCTATTTATGTTGTTGCCTTGTCTGAAATCATAATCAAGTCAATGGTGATACATCTAGGAGGCTGGATGGCTAGGAATACATTGATCTCCTGGACAGTAATAAAGAAGTCAGGAAAAGGGGCGAGTTTGGGGGGAAAGATTGTGATGTACCTCACTTTGGGAGCAGGGAGAAATTTGTCTTGGTTTGAAATATTCAGGGGGAGGTCAGCATAAGATACATTGACAGTCCATAGATAAGGGAAAGAATATGCTTAATAAAGTATTTGAGTTTAGACAATGCAAAAAATGAGAAATTTTATTTCCAAAAGACTTGAATGGAAAGAACAATGACATACCAAAGAATCAAAAATAAATGTAGCAGAATTATAACAATCAAGTGGGTATCAAATGAAGATATGAGAAAATAGCTCCAAACTACCCCTCAGTGGAGGTGGGTGGTCCATAGACGTAACATACAGCACATTTTTGGACTCGGTCAATGTATTGATCAGTTATGCTGATTATTTTTCCTCTCTAAAAACCAAACAAACCACTATCTGTCTTATGGGATGGCTCTCTTGTGAGAAGGAGGAGGGAACACACAGGGAAGACTATGGTGATATAAGAAACCGAAAAAATAAAAATTATTTTTTCAAAATTTGTGATCTGTGATTGTGATTTCAATTTTGGACTTCTCGAGTTTAACAAGCCTAAGACATCCAATTTGTTATGTCCAATAGACAGAGATGTGAGACTGGACGATGACAAAGGGGACATGGATGGATAAGTATTTTTGAGAATCATCAGCATAGAGAATATAACATACTTTGATGACTCTGGAAGAGTGAGACTGACAACTTTGAGCAATTAAAATCCAATTCATTGTTTGTTATTCATCCTCCCTTTTGGAACAGGATCAATGATATCACAAGGTGCTACCTTCACTTGCCCATAATTTGGATTTAAGTGAGGCAGAGCTACACAAAGTCTTCAGTCTTATTCTTTCTTCCAGTGACACAAAGTCCAGTGCCAGAACAAAACTCAGTATAATCAGCTATGGTCTGGGATCAGTGTGACCTTAATATCTTTGATGTTTGAAAGGCTCTAAAAGTTCCAGAGATTCACTGCAAGCTACTGGCTTTTCCAGTAGCAATTTACAGCTATGAGAATTAAGACTATAAGGAAAGCTGAGAGCTGTAGAATTGATGCTTTTGAATTGTGGTGCTGAGGATTTTTGAGAATCTCTTGGATGGCAAGATCAAATCAGTCAACACTCAAAGAAATTAAATCAGGCTATCCAGTGGAAGTTTAAATATTGAAGCTGAAATTTAAATTCCTTGGCCACATGGGAAGATGAGACTCACTGAAGACTCTGATAGTGGGAAAGATTGAAGGAAAAAGACAAATGGGATGGCAGAGAGTAAGATGGGTAGATAGTATAATGGAAACAACGAACTTGAATTTGCACAGACTTCAAGAGACAGTGGAGCACAGAACAGCTTGATGTGTGCTATGGTATATGGAGCCATGAAAAATCAGACACAACACCAAAGGAACAAAATCTTACCTTTTACAAAGCATCTTACTCAATTATATCTTACTTAATGCTAGTGGCTTCCTTTTGAGATGTCATTAATTCTTCCTATCAAAGCTCAATACTGAACTAAGACTTTGGGGATATTCTGTATATGTATATAATTCTTTACATGCTATTTCCCTCTACTAGACTAAGAGCTCCTTGAGTGCAGGGGCTGTCTTTCAGTTTTCTTTGTATCCCTAGCACTTATTAGCACAGTGGTCAGCTCATAGCTGGGTTCTCATATTCAGATTTGACTTGTTCTTCCCCCTAGAATCTGAGCTCCTTCAGAGACTGTCTTCTTTACTAGCTGCACCTTGAGTTCCTAGCACAACATTTTACACACAAAGGCTTTCTCATTCATTCAGTTGTCTATTCATTTCTTCAATTAGGCAAGAGTATTTCCAAAGATCAAAGCTTCACAGTGAGGCAGAATCTTATAGATCAGTAACTTTATAAACATGAAGGAACTTGGAGGCAGAGAAGTGATTTGCTTTAGATCAGAGGTAGTAAGTGACAGAACTGGAATTTGAAATTAGGTTCCATAATTCCAATTCAGAATGTTTTCATTGGACCACATTTCCTTTCAATCCAAGCCATTGCTTTCTGTGATGCTTTGGCTCCTTCTCCTTCCCCTAAACTGGCAATAAGGAGAACAGGGTGTGAAATTCATCTCTAAAGGAATACATGGAAAGAGGGATGATCCCATCTAACTCCCTCCTCAGTCCTTTACTTCAAGAAAGTCATCTCAACACAAAATCAGTGTATTTTTTTGTCCTCACTAAAGGGCTCAGATTTCAGATTGGCAAGGGAGATCTTCACAGACATTGATGTAAAGGGAACTGTAAAATTTGTATTAATTGGATTCAAGCAATCCAATTACTTCAAAACAAGAGCTACACCTGAATTTTAAAAACTATAAACAATTATAGTTGTGGTTGCAGGCAGCACCCTTCAGTTTTCATAAAATGCTCTGGTCATGAAGAACCTTAGCAAGTGATTTCCTTGGAAGTAATTTCTTTTAAAAACAAAACTTTATATATAATAGGAACAATGAAAAAATATAATGTTTTAAAAACAAATTATGCTAAACATTTAGGACAAACTAATTCAAGCTGATAAACACATGTAGCAAAGTTATGAGAACAACTCTTCCTACTCCACCCCCACCTGCAGGTCAGGTTATCAGAGCTATACTACCCCTCAAAGGTCTAGAGCTAATCCTGAAGGGCTTGGGAGAGCCTCATTAGTACAATATATTATGAACACCCATCCAGCATTCTCTCCAGAATAAAACTAACCATTAATTATTCCCCTATAAGCTAATCAATTGATAATTCTTCAAAGTCAATTATACAATTAACCTCTACAATGTTTAAAAAAGAGTTACTGAGCACAGAAAGTAAGACTAAAAGTATGGAACCCTCTGGAATTGAGAGCCATTCTCTTCCACCACTTTGGTGTCTAAGGAGACTACATTCAAATTGACTGAATCAAGGTCACTACCAGGTGTGGCATAGCTAATGGATTAACCATTCTTTGTTTGTAAAACATATTTTCTTTTTTCTTTTTCTTTTTTGCTTTTTGGAGGGCAATTGGGGTTAAGTGACTTGCCTAAAGTCACACGACTAGTTTTTGTGTTAAGTGTCTGAGGCCAGATTTGAACTCAGGTCCTCCTGACTCCAGGGCCAGTGTATTATTCACTGCGCCATCTAGCCACCCCCAAAACATATATTCTTGGCTTCTTTGTTCATTCATGGCTGGTCTGAGTTATGTAGGCCATTCCTCGGGTCCTGAGAGACCCTGCTAAGGATTCTACATATTGTATCTGATTCATACTTTTCATAGTTCACAAGATCTTGGCTTCATCTGTCTGTGATACACATACTTAAGATCAATGAAGGATAAACATGATAGAAACAGTGGAATCATGGGTTTGGGGCTACATGGCTGCTAAGGCAGGGGCATATTATCTGCAATGGCCTGTGGGGCTTTCAGGAAAATTGTGATGATGGGGTCACCAGGGAAACAAGCTTGGCTAGTCACTCAGCCAACCACAGAAACACCCCAATGAAACAAAACTCTTAGGGGGAACAGTAAGAAAGATAGTTTTGAATGATATTGAGCAAAGTGTCTAGGGAAACTCTAATACAACACACAAAATGTTAGAAAAGAGGGACTAAGAAATAGCACAGGAGAAAGGAAGGCAGGGGTGGTATTGATTTAATTTCTTTCATCTGATTTCTCTGTTACCTCCTTTCTTTCTCCCCCTGACGTCAGAAATACTCTTGAACTCTTAGTTTTTGCAGTCCCATGACCCAACTTAAATACAAAACCTCTTCATAAAAATATGAAAATTGCTTTTACTAGGAACAAACTTTATTCCAGTGTCACTTATAGTACCATTTAAGTTCATAATAGCATATACCTCCAATTTTTTTAAAATCCACTGTCTTTTTTTTTTCTGAACCTGAAAAAAAATTAAGTACAAATGATTTAACGTTTTCCTCCTTGTTAATTCAGTAAGACTTTGGTTTTGCCCTCCTTTTAAATGCCAAATAAATATCATGAACCAGTGAAGCAGCACAAAGAAATGTTACTTGGTTGCTGTGCTTGTTTTAAAAAACTTTTTAATGAAATAATGTTGTATTTGGAATACTATAATAGAGCTACAGTATAGCTTCTCAGTAAAATTTTCTTTGATACTCTCCCAGTCCATCAGATGATATATATACTAAAATATGGCAATCTTATTTGAGAGTCCATATTACATCATAAAATAAATTAACATGTAGATTACAAGAATCAATGTATCGTAGAAACTTATGACAATACCAGTAAGTCAAAAGTTACTCTCAAAATTTTATATATCAATAATTTGATCTCCTTACATAGAAGCATCTAAGTACATGCTATATTTTCTGTATCATGACTTGAAATTTACAAGCTGGAAATGCTGACACTTCCTCTGTCACAATACTTTTGATTCTCAAACTTGATAAGCCATCTTTGATTAAGTCACATGCCAATGTAAGTACTCAGATGCATGATCTAAATAGTGTTTTCCTAAAGACATGTGAGTCAGGAGTCAATATTTGTTGTGCTGAACCACATAGATACACTAATGATTTATCCTTAGATTATCAATTTGTTTCTTGAAAACACTGGTTCCAAAAACCTTGCAAATGAACTTCAGTATAACTAATTCATCCTTGAACCTTGAAATGTTTTTTGTAAACTTTCTATCAAGCCTTTTCCCTCTCTAAAACCCATGTTCTCCAGCTTAGTAATGCACCTTTCACTTTCTATCTCCCCTGGCTCTGCAAATTTGCTGATGTTGGTCACCATCTCATTGTGGAGAAGAAAGAATAGCTCCTCATCTGCCATTTCCTGCTTTCTTCCTGGAGAGAAGTCAGGACTTGAGCCAGGCTGCTACCACAGTGGATACTTTTGTTTCCAGTGCTGCTGCCAGGTTCCCCTATACCAAAGTCCCATCTTGCCAGTGACCTCCAAGGAATGCTAGCCTGGGAGCCCAGCTGCAGGTGTGGTGTGAACAGAAGAAACCACCTGAATTCCAAGATGTTGAATAAGTTGAGGCCTCATATTCATGACTTCTCTCCAGAATGAATGCTTTCATGCTAAGCAAGTTGTGTTCTTAATCTGAAGGTCTTCCCACATTCATAACATTTCTCTCTAGTATGAAACCAATGATGCAGATAAGATATGCCTTCCTCCTGAAAGCCTTCCCACATTCACAAAATTCATAAGGTTTCTCTCCAGTATGAATTCTTTGATGTCTAATAAGATCTGAATTTTGGTGGAAGGCCTACATACACTCCTTACATTCATAAATAATCTCTCCAGGAAGAATTCTGATGGACATAAAGTAGCGTTAGCAGCTTAAAGGCCTTCCCATATACATTACACTCATAAGGTTCCTATCCAGAATGAATTCGCTGATGCTGAACAAGATACTTCTTCAGTGTGAATGTCTTCCCACATTCATTGCATTCATAAGGTCTCTCTCCAGTATGAATGCTCTGATGTTGAGTAAGATCTACAGTCCGGCGGAAGGCTTTCCCACACACAATACATCCATAAGGTTTCTCTCCTGTATGAATTCTTTGATGTGGAATAAGTTCTGAGTTGTAGTGGAAAGCCTTCCCACACTCCTTACATTCATAAAGAATTTCTCCAGTATGAATTCTCTGATGCACAGTAAGACGTGCCTTCATCCTGAAGGCCTTCCCACATACAGTACATTCATAAGGTTTTTCTCCAGTATGAATTCTTTGATGTAGAATAAGTGCTGAGTTGTAGTGGAAAGCCTTCCCACACTCCTTACATTCGAAAAGCATCTCTCCAGTATGAATTTTCTGATGCACAGTAAGTTGTGCCTTCCTCTTGAAGGCCTTTCCACATTCACTACATTCATAAGGTTTTTCCCCAGTATGAATTCTCTGATGCACAGTAAGATGTGGCTTCCTCCTGAAGGCCTTCCCACATTCAGTACATTCATAAGGTTTCTCTCCAGTATGAATTCTTTGATGTCGAATAAGTTCTGAGTTATAGTGAAAAGTCTTCCCACACTCCTTACATTCATAAAGAATCTCTCCAGTATGAATTCTCTGATGTACAGTAAGTTGTGTCTTACTCCTGAAAGCCTTCTCACATTCAGTACATTCATAAGGTTTCTCTCCAGTATGAATTCTTTGATGTAGAATAAGTGCTGAGTTATAGTGGAAAGCCTTACCACACTCTTTACATTCATAAAGAATGTCTCCAGTATGAATTCTCTGATGCACAGTAAGATGTGCCCTCCTTCTGAAGGCTTTTCCACATTCACTACACACATAAGGTTTCTTTATGTTAAATTCTTTATTCTCTGAAAGGAAGAATGAAGACCTGATTAACTGTCTGTAATGGCAAGCAAAGTAGGACTTTGCTGCTTGTTTCAACTATTGAAATGCCTTTGAGCCTTGCCTTTGATTGTATCAAATCTTTGTTGGAAACAGTATACATTGTGTTGCCCTTAATAGGCCTAAGGGAGTTTAGAGACCTTCCCTGCCTTTAACAGGCCCAAGTAACCACATAGAGTCCACAATGGGAGGTGGAGAACAGAAAGAGTGGAAGAGGAAAGATAGAGCAGGAACAAGGAGAGGAGAGAAAAACTTGAACAGAGCTTGGACCAAGCAGAATTGAGAGGGAGAATGCTTGTGATTTTGGCACTCTGTTAATCTGTGTTATTTCTTGGGAACTGAGAGAGAGAATGCTTGTGACTTTAGTGCTCTGTTGATTTGTGCTACTTTCTGTGAACTAAGAGAAAGAATGTTTGTGATGTTGGCACTCTGTCTTGTTTTGTCAGATAAAAGTACCCTGTCTGTTGTTCTTAGACAGAAGCCCTGAAAGAGGACTTTACTGTTGTTACAGAAGTCCTGAAAGAGGACTTTACTGCTTTTACTGAAGTCCTGGGACTTTACTGTTGATTTGTGTTTGATTTCTCAGAGAGAAGCCTTGTCTGTTGATTTGTGCTACTTTGTCAGACAGAAAGCGAATTGAGATGATAGTGCTGGCAATGTAATATTGTTGTAGCTCTGTTAAGCTTTGTCTTCCTAAAAACAGAAACTTTAAAGAGCCTGGAATGGAATAGTCCCCTTGAGCTGAGATATAGAAACAGAGCAGAGAGCTGCCTACATGTGAATCTAGGCAAGAGCTGGGAGCAATCAGCCTGTGGAGAAGAAGCCATGGGTTTTGGAAGCCAGCCTTGAGTCAAGATGAAAGAAGACTTTACTTGTATATTCTGTATTGACTGATGAGATTATGACTTACTGTGACCTACAGGTGGATGGTATTTGTACTTTCTGCTACCCCTTAAAGATGAGTGGCTTAAAGATGACTGGAAACCAGCCTTGAGTCAGGATGAAAGAGGACTTTACTTAGATACTGTGTATAGATTGAAGAGATTGTGACTTACTGAAAGATATGTTTTGTTTAAGACTATGTGGCCACCTTAGTAATAAATTGTTATGTTATATTGTTGTGAATGTTATGCTTTAGTTTCTTAAATGTTTTGCTTTAGTTTATTGCTGAATAAATAGAGAATTCATTATACTATGCAATTAGTTCCTTAAAGTTATTCACAGCAGCAGTCCTTAGGAGAGCTGCTCGTGATTGGCTTTACACTGCCTTTTTCCCCCCTCATCCCAACATTCCTGGTGACTCAAAGGTTTTAGAGCTATTCTCTTAACTTCCCACTTAAGAAAACTCTCATTGATCTTTCACTAAGGATCAGTTTATCTTGTGAAAGTATAAAGACTCGGGGCGGCTAGGTGGCACAGTGAGTAAGAGCGCCGGCCTCGCAGTTGGGATGACCCGGGATCAAAACCAGCCTCAGAAAATGAGCACCCATACATAAATAATGACTAGCCGTGTAACCTTGAGCAAGTTACTTAACCCCAATTGCTTAAAAAAAAAAAGTATAAAGATTCAAAGTTAACATATGTAAATGAATTGATGGAATGAAATTATCTGGAAGATGCTTATACTACTCTATATGACTGACGTATGAATAGAATAAGGAAATAAAAGACTATCCATAAAAAGTAGATGATTTGAGAGCTTGCAGATATATCCTTACCATATCAGGTGAAAATAGAAAGGGAAAAGACTTAATGGAAAAAAAAGAGAGAATTGATGAGTTTAGAGTGAGGGGGAGAGATAGAAAGAGACATGAAGCAAACAAAATAAAGAAATATGAGGAACAGAGGTAATATCAGACAATTGTTGCCATAATTTTTTTCTAAAAATCCAAAATATCTATTTTGTAAGGAATTAACTCAAATTTGTAAGAGTAAGATTCAATTGCAAAAAGGTAAATGATTAAGACATACAGGTATTTTTAACAAGATAAATAATAGTTATTAGAAACATTACTCAAACTCTGGTAATCAAAGATAAAAAAATTAAAACAATTTGGAGGTATGACCAAATAGCTATCAGATTAGCAAAGATACTTTAAAATGATAACAAATTTGGGAGTTATGTAGAAAATCAACATAGCAATTTAAGCTAATTTCCAAAGCTATTCATATCCTTTGATCCAGTGATCCCACTAGTAGGTCAGCATCCTCAAAATGTTACTGAAAGCAAACAAAGCTCTCTCTTTTAAAAATTCACAGTAAAGGGGAGGCTAGGTGGCACAGTGAATAGAGTACTAGCCCTGGAGTCAAAAGGACCTGAGATTAAATCCGACCTCAGACATTTAACACTTACTAGCCATGTGACCTTGGGCAAATCACTTAATCTTAATTGCCCTGTATTTCCCCCTCCAAAAAGCACACACACAAAAAAGCCACAACAGGTTTTTGTGAAATAGCAAAATACTGAAAACCAATAGGTTCAAAAATGGGGCTATGACTAAACAAGTCCTATCATATGAACATATTACTATACAAATATAATTTCAAAGCATAAAGGAAAACAGAATGATACATAAAATGGTAGACTAAAGAAAGGTGAATTAGGTTATGATTAACTAGTTTAAAAAGGAACAGAAGTAAAGTAATATCATTATAAAAACAAGACAGAAGGAAATATCAGAAAGGGACTTAGAAATGAAAAGGGCATATTGTTAATATCTTGAGTAATATGTTTATTTTAAAGGGGAGAATGAATTGATGGAAATGAGGTAGAAGAATGCCTGCTTAAGACAAGACAGCTTTCAATGAACATAAGAGAAATACATACCCTGTTCTGAGACAACAACATTCTTTGAGAGTGGAGGTATATGTGAGTAAGGAGATGTATAAAAAAGTAATTTGAGTTAAAAAAAAAGTTTTAAAGTCTCAGCTTCTCTCACCAGGCCAGAGAAGCTTTAAAAAGACCACCTTGTTCCAACATTTGATAAAAGCTTTGACCTAAAATGACCAACAAAGCTGTATTTTGCAATGACCCAACTGCTTGGTTTTTATGTAGTCACCTGTACAGCCGCTTCTTGTAATGTCTGCCTCTGGTATCCAAGATGGTTCCTTTCTTTCCAACTGGAAGATCACATCTGGTTTAGAAACTGCAAATCCTGTTAGTTGAAAATTAAAAAGTGCTAGAAACAGTTATTTCAGAATTCCATCACACTCCTTCAAACTCTTAATAGAAAGGCAGGGGAGTAAAGTGAATGTATCAAGCATACTGCACTGGCTATGTTAGTTAATTGTCTCGTTTAATTTTTTTCAACCAGGGAGGGTTCAATGGACTATCTTGAGGGAAAGGTAGGGTTTGGGTTTTTTTTTTTAGAAGTGATAGGGGATGGAAAAGGGGGAAAAATACTTTTTTTTTTTAAAGCATTCATGAAACTTAATAAAAGAATTAAAAGCTAGTTTAAGCTCTCTTTGGAAAAAAAGAGTACACATGCCAGAAAGACCCCAAAGACACTTGCAAAGGACCCTTGAAGGATATTCTATATTATAAGGGAATGGGTTACAGAATGGGATTTAGGAAAATTAGTTCATTTGACTCACTCCCTGTTTAGATTATATTTACACTGAGGTTAAACAGAAAATTATGAATTTGAAGCAACAGAGAGGGAAAGATACACTGTCAAGAATAACAAGCAAAGACCCTTTTCCTAGAAACAGTGAGCACAAGTACTTTGTCTCTTGGCAACAAAAGAATTAGGAATACCTTCCTTTTGTTATGTGAAAGAGGAAACTGTTAAAATCCTGCAAGTCTCCAAAGTAGCATCAACACTCCAAAGGGGTAGCTCTTCTTACCCAAAGAGACCAAGTTCCCATAGTTCTCCAGCATCACATCCCTGTACAACTTTCTCTGAGATGGGTTCAATTGTACCCACTCTTCCCAGGTGAATTCCACAGCGACATCCTTGAATGTCACTGATTCCTGAAACACCAAAAATATTTGTGCTTACCCAAGTATAGTTGTTTTTTTTTTATTTTAGGTTTAAATACTAAAACTTACATATACAAAAGAGAAAAAAAAAACATTATAAACTTGAATAGTGAAACTTAAGTACAAAATAAGAAAAAAAAGTGTGTCATGTGCACAGCAGAACAAAGGAAAGGATTCAAAATAGATAGCAATAAATTTCCATTTCAGAAAAGCCACTATAATAAGAACTACATGTTGTGTTGAGAGCTTTCCGTCTTTTCTGTGCTTCCTTGTAAGTTTTCTTTTGTTCTCTGTTGTGCACTTTTTACTTTGTTTTTTCCCCTCTTCCTCCCCAACCCCAGACTACAATTAAGCATAAATATACATGTATACATACACATATGTACATGCATACATAGACACATACTTTCCCTGACAAATTCTACTCCTGATCTTTTAGGTTTGTGTGTATCTCTTGTTTCCTATCCCTCCTGACTCTCTAATTTTACTTCTACCTGCTACCTTACCCTCCTATTACTTAACCTCCCTCTTCCCCTCCAGGAATCCCTGCCTTACCCTCCCATTTCCAATAATTTAAACACCCTTTGTAGACCCCTTCCTCAAACCATTCTGAACCTCCTAGACCTGAGGAAGACCTAAAACATGGATTGGCCAAAAAGGAGAGGTATTTTGGCCAACTCTGAGTTTAATCTACCATAATGCTTTGCATGCTCTGGCATAACAGACAGGTTTTGCTTTCTGAGTGAACTCAAAATGCCCCTTCCTGTGTCAGCAATCATTAAGACCAGATGAAGCTAACCAGGAACATTCTTCTGCTTATGACTACTGATGGGGGGGGGGGGGGTAGGGTGCAGGAAGGGTAATAGGCTCCAGAGGGGCTCCAATCAAGATCAATGACCAGAGTCCCTGAGCCTGGAAGGAATTCAGTAGACTCAAGCAAACTTGGAGTCCAGATTGTAAAAGTTTATTGTTATGCTTTGCAGCAGACAAGGGTTCTTAGAGAACCTGCAAACTTACAGAAGTCACAGGTACAGTTTGAAGGAGTAGGTGAGTAAGGGTGGGATTAGGGAGGAGTTAAGGAGTGGTCAGTGCTTAAAGGAACATGCACTTTTAATATCAGCTGCGCAGGCGTATTGCTCATAATTCACTGGGAAATAGCCCAAGGAGGGGCTACCTGGAGGTGTGATTATAGACCTAAAATGTCACTAAGTCAGCCAGCGGTCAGGACTAACTGAGAAGTGCCGAGTCTGCCACCCATCAGCATCAAGTTTGACAAGATGGATGTAGGGAACCAAGGCTAACAGAGACTCAGTATGGGTATAATTGGCTAAGGAGTTAACCTATAGATAGGCCATTGAAGGATTCATGGGTGCAGCTGGCCATTTTACTAGGGGAGATAACATTTGCCTAAGCTAAAATGTTTATAGATGGTTTAGTGAAGGATTCATAGGTAGCTTGTTATTGTTCCAAGCAGAGTTCATGGGTTGTTGCTGAGCAGAGTGCTGGCAGGGGGAAGGGGCAGAGTTAATGCTCTAAGACTCAGAAGGGGGAAATGTAATTTCACAGACATAGATCCCAAGCACCCCGTTTACAAACTGATGTTACAAACATAGACTGATGTTACAAATATATATCCCAAGCACCCCATCAACTACCAAGGACAAGGCAACTTGAACCAGACATTATTTTAAATAACAAGACTTTTCTTATATTGTCCTATGTTATATTATGCTATGTTAATGGTAAAAGAAACACAGACATCCTGGATCTGTAATTTTAACTGACACCTTGACATTCTCCTATCTTATTATATTTACAACCAATCCAAGTAAGATATTCCTTTCTCAAAGGCGGCTAGGTGGCGCAGTGAATAGAGCACTGGTCCTGGAGTCAGGAGGACCGGAGTTCAAATCCTCCTCAAACACTTAACACTTACTAGCCATGTGACCTTGTGGAATGGAAATGCAAATGTAAAGATCTTCCCTGCCCCTAGGCCCTTTGATAGGCTTAAGAGGCTCTGAGAACCTTCCTTTGATTTGAAAATATACTCTGCTCCCTAATAGGCTGAATGTGGTCACATGGAGCCTGTGGCAGGAGGCTTGGTTTTCAGGAATGCCCACACCTTGATGCTGTGTGATTGGGCAGTGGGTCAAGAGGCTGGTTAATGTAACCAGGAGAAGACTATATGATCCCTGATGTGAGGCTTTGCTTTGGGGCTCACTTTGAGAAAGCCATTGAGAGCCCCCCGGGGTTTGAAAACCCAGATGTTGATGCTTCCCTCTCTGGTAACTGTGACTTGGTATGGATGTAATGGTTGGACAGTTTGGAAGCCTGTCTGCTTGATCTGTTTCTGTTTTGTAAGTTCTGTCTGTATACTCTGAAGTCTGGGGTGCTGACCTTTTTCCCCTGAACTAGGTAAACAATATGTGTTTGATTGATTAAAGTAAGCTTGCTAACCCATTTTGAGTTGCTTTCCTTTAGAAAAGCAGATCTAAGAACCTGTGTTGGCAGCCACCCTGGGGATGCTGGGGTGCTTGCTGCTACACCTTGGGCCAGTCACTTAACCCCAATTGCCCCTCCAAAAAAAACCACACACACAAAAAATATATTCCTTTCTCATATCATAGTTAACTATAATTTTGGCTGACATAGGCATCCTGAGCCAAGAAAGGAGGGAGGGGTGAGAGGGAATTGCTCTGAAACTTTTGTCTGTCCATCCTTGGGTTCTCTGTCTTACAGTGAGCTCCCATGAGTATCTCTATATGCATGTTCCACAAGCTTTGAGAGAAATAAAACATGCACATAAAGCCCAATTTTGTTTGTCTTTCTAAGAACAAACCTAGTAATGGTTGACACCTCCTACACCTCTCTTTAACATATTCCCTCACCCTCCCCTCTAGAGAGCCCTTCCTTATCCCCTTCCCATCCCCTTAGCATTTTATTTCTTTCTGAATTTAGAAGACTTTTATATTATTCTAGATATGTACTGTTCCCTCTTGAATCTGTTCCCAATGAAAGTAGGTTTACAGAGCTAATAGCTCTCCTCTCCCCCATCTATTTCCCCTGCATCTGCTCTTCCTCTCATACCTTATTTCTATAACATAATTACCCTTGTCAGCTTTTCCTAAATGGTTCCACTTTTAAAGTCATATCAGACTCAGGTCTACCTCAATCTTTCTTACAAACTACCTAATTACAAATGACAATCTTAGACATCTTTCACATTTTACAAACATAAAAGGTGAACAGTCTGTCCTGATTGAGTCCCTTGTAATTAGTCTTTGGTATGTACCTTATATTTCTCTTGTCTCTTGAATGTCAAATTTTTCTCCTAAGTTTAGGTTCTTGTTTTTGGTGGTGGTGTTTTTTTAAAAACAAAGTCCTGAAAAATCTGACAATTCATTAAATATACTTTTTTTTTTCATTCAGGATTATGCTTATCTTTGCTGGGTATATTTTCAGCCAGGACCACAGTTTTTTGTTCTTCATTATATAGTATTCCAAGACCTGGGATCTTTTAACATCTCTACTGATAGGTCTTGTGTGTTTCTAACTGTAGCCCTGTCATATTTAAATTGTCTTTTTCTTGTTGCTCTTAATATTTTATCCTTGAACTGGATATTTTAATATTTTATTAAAAGCAAACATGCTTGATAGTTTATCCTTGACTATATAATATTCCTATGGGTTTTCCTTATGGGATCTCTTCCAGGTGGTGATAGGGGGATTTATTTCTATTTCTACTTTCCCCTCCTGTTCTAATTGTTTGGGACAATTTTCATTAATTATTTCTTGTATTATTTTGTATACATATGTATATTATGCATAGATTAACATTTGTATTATTATATCAAGATTCTTTTTCATCATAGCTTTCAGGTAGTGTGATTATTTTGTTTTCTCTTCTTGATCTGTTCTCCAGATGTTTGCTTATGAGATGTTTCACATTCTTTTCTTTTGTTTTGTTTTGTTTTTTGCTTTTTGAAGGGCAATTGGGGTTAAGTAATGTGCCCAAGGTCACACAGCTAGTTTTGTGTTAAAAACTTTTAAAACTTTTTTTTTTTTTTGCTTTTTGGAGGGCAGTTGGGGTTAAGTAACTTGCCCAAGATCACATGGCTAGGTTTTTGTTTATGTGTGCGTTGTGTCTGAGGCCGGATCCGAACTCAGGTCCTTCTGACTCCAGGGCTAACGCTCTACTCACTACACCATCTAGCCGCCCCCAGAATCCAACTTTCAAATTTTACAAATTAGGGAAGTGCCTAAACATGGTCCTCACTACTCTCTATCTCTTCCTGCTGTTTTGATGATAATGTATAGAGATGCTGATGATTTATGTGTGTTTATATAGTATCCTGTAACTTTACTGAAGTTCTTCATTGTTTCAACTAACATTTTTAGTTGACTTTCTAGAGTAATTGAGGCAAAACATCATATCACTGGGAAAGAGAGATAGTTTTGTTTCCTTGCTGCTTACTTTTATTCCTTGAATTTCATTTTCTTGTCTTATTATAAGTATAAGCTAGCATTTCTAGTACAATATTAAATAAATCACACAATAGTGATGATAATGGCCATCCTTGCTTCACACCTGATCTTAATGGGGAGGATTCAAGTTTATCCCCATGCTCTTAGTTTTAGATATATACTACCTATCCTTTTCAAAAAAGCTCCATTTATTCCTATGCTTCCTACTGTTTTCAAAAGGAATGGGTGTTATTTTGGTCAAAAACTTTTTGTGCATCTCTTGACGTAATCATATGACTTTTGTTATTGATATGCTCACAGACTATGCTCTTAATCATGATCCTCTCCTATATACTATTCAATTAATGATTAGAAAATCAGACTCAGGTTCCACAATGGCTACGGCCTAGACCAGCGGGCACCAGTGTTCCCAAGTAACATCTTGCTGCACCACCTTAGACACAGTGTAATCTTTGCAACGCCTCCTGTCACTGACAACACTTGGCATATGGCTGTCACTCCAAGAGAAGTGTTTTTCTTGCTCTTTTCATTTGTTTCATCCTTTATATAAGAACTTAAATACAAAGAATTCAACACTTACGTAATGTCTGATAAAATGATGATTCCCAATAATGATTCTATGAATGCCTAAGGAAAAAACAATGACTACAAGGATCAGGCTAAAATCGTGAAACTAATGAATACAAATATTCTGGAAAGCACAAAAGAGTAAGGTGCAAATCTAAATCACCAGGGGACTCCAAACTAAATAAATGAGGCTAAAGGTTACCATCATAATGACAGAATTTGAAGAAGTATGTATTAGGCCCTGATTATTCCAAACTGTTCATCAAGCTTTACACAAGGTTGTAAGTTGGTACAATATCATAGCTAAGAAGTTCCCTCTGTCCATTTGTCCTCTTGTAGGCAATTTTTTTTTTTATGGTAGCAATAGCTACCAAAGCTGCCCAACTAAGCTTGGTTTTCCTCTTTATTGTATGCTTAAATACCAGGTGCAATTTTTTTGTAATCAGATCCCTGTGAAATGACAAAAGGATCTTGGTCAATCAACTGGTGCCTCTCACTGAAATTATTAAATTCTGAGTAAAGAAGGAAATACTTCAAACACAAAATCTAGACTAAAGTTTGATTCTTTCCACAAATTAACACTGAAAGTAGTCCAAGGAAAACCAAGTGATACAAAGGAAAATATTAGAGACCACTACAAGGTTTTTTATATCCTTCCTTTTCTGAATGCTTAAGGCCTGTAAGAATCCTTCTTGGAACTCACTCTTGATTTCCCTGTAGTATTGATGTGCTAATTCAACGGGCAATCTTGGCCCCCTCTGTTGTTAGATTAGAAGATGAGAGACAGAGGGGCAGGCTCATGTTATCTGTCAAAGCTTTGGATTCCTGGCTCTAATAGACTCAGTATATGATCACAGCCAAATTTGCTTCCTCTCCCTAAACCTCAGTTTTCTTGTTAAATGGTATTATTATTAAAACCTACAAGTTTTTTCAAGGAAAATGTTTTTAAATCTTAAATCAGGATATATTTGCTGCTATTACTCTACTTCCTTTGAAACAGCAAGATTAACACTCACTGTACAGCAGTGAACAAATGAATATGCAAAGGTTGGGTGAAGAGGACACTAGGCACTCAGGAAGCATTTCATGTGAAAAATGTCACTTTGGAGGGCTGTGCTGGGTAACAAAGGGTTTGGTTTGGGAATCACAGTCATGGACAGGCTCATGTGATTTGAGGAAATCTCGGTGCTCTTACTCAGTGTGGATCTTGGCTCTGGCCCACTGCTCAATCACTTCCTCTGTCAGAGCTTATTCTGACAGTATCTATTAAGCACCTGCTATGTGAAGGGTACTAAGTTAGGTTTAAGGGTCATAAAGGAAAATAAAATGTAGAAGTATACATTCTTTGGGCTGAAATAAAATGTACACATATAGCATTTTATTTTATTTTATTTTTTTTTAAAGCAATTGGGGTTAAGTAACTTGCTCAAGGTTACACGGCTAGTCATTTGATTTATGCGTGGGTGCTCATTTTCTGAGGCCGGATCTGATCTCGGGTCATCCAAACTCCGAGGCCGGCGCTCTTACTCACTGCGCCACCTAGCCGCCCCTTTAGGGCAATTGGGGTTAAGTAACTTGCCCAAGGTTACATGGCTAGGTTTTTGTTTGTGTGGGTTAAGTGTCTGAGGCCGGCTCCGAACTCAGGTCCTTCTGATTCCAGGGCCGGCGCTCTATTCACTGCGCCACCTAGCCGCCCCAACACATATAGCATTTTAAATAAAAAACATTCACAAAGTGTGAGGCAGAGCAAAGATGACAGAGTAGAGGGAGCTTTCTCAACTATTTCCAAAATTCCTCTCCTAAAAACTTTAAAATAATGCAGCAAATCAAATTCTGGAATGGCACAGTCAACAAAAAGTCACTATGAGATCTTTCTTCAGCCCAAGACTACTTAGGGGATCAAGAGTAGCCTGTGACACTGGGTTGGGGGCTGGCCTAGAGTACACAACACTAGCTATGGGCCTTGGAGATGGTGGAAGTTATGACAGCAGTGACAAGTTTCTCTGATATGAGCCTCATTTCTAAAATATATTGGGAACTGAGCCAAATTTATAAAAATAAGAACCATTTCCCAATTGAAAAATGATCGAAACACATGAATAGGCACTTTTCAGTTGAAACCAAAGTTAATCAACAGTCATATGAAAAATGTTCTAAATCACTAATAATTAGAGGAATGCAAATTAAAACAACTCAGAGATACCATTTCACACCTATAAGATTGGTTAACATCACAGAAAAAGAAAATGTAAATGCTGGAAGAGATGTAGAAAAATAGGCATATTAATGCACTACTGGTGGAGCTGTGAACTGATCCAACCATTCTGGAGATAAGTTTGGAGTTACACTCAAAAGACTATGAAACTTTACATACTCTTTGACCTAGTAATCTCTCTGTTAGGTCTAGATCCCAAAGTGATCAAAGAAAATGGGAAAGGACTTAAATGTACAAAATATTTATTAGCAGCTTTTTATGGTTATAAGGATTAGAATTTGAGTGGATGACCATCAACTTGGGAATGACTGAATAAGATATGGCATATGACTGTGATGGAATACTACTGTGCACTAAGAAATGAAGAGGGGGTTGGCTTCAGAGAAACCTAGGAAGACTTGTATGAACTGAGGCAAAGTGAAGTGAGCAGAAACAGGACAACATTGTACACAGTAACAGCAATATTTTAACAATGATCAGCTGTAAAAGCTTTAGCTTCTCTGAGCTATACAATGATCCATGAAAATTCCAAAGGACTTGTGATGAAAAATGAAAAGAGAATCAATGAACTTGGTACACTTTGAAGCATATTTTTTCCTTTTTTTAACATGCGTAATGCAGAAATGTTTTGCATGATATCACATGCATAATGGGTATCCTGTCACTTGCCTTCTCAATGGCTGGGGTAGGAACTGAAAGTAGGGGGAAAATTTGGAAATCAAAATTTTTTAATATTTGAAAAAAAAAAGTAAATGTAAGGTAACTTTTTGTAGGGTGGGAGAAATCTCTAAGGTATCTTCTAACTCTAAATATATGATTCTGTGATGGCCACAATTTCTAGGGTTAGGGCATATTAGAAAGAAAGCGTCCCACCTGAACTGGTCTTCCTGGGAAGCCCCCCGCGGCGCTCACCTGTCTGGGCCCGGCCGTCAGCACAGGAGCCATCCCCTCCTCCTCCGGGCTCCCACCTGGGGGGACAGAGCTGGGGAGGAAATGGAGGAGCATGAGGAAGGGGGTCTGCCCTGCTGGGGACGGGGAACCCCCTCTTCTGCCCCCGGGCAGGGGCGGGGATCAGGACGGAGGGCGTGGTGGGGAGGCCACACAAGGAGACTGTCATTATTTCTGGGAGGGAGAAGAAACTGTCATTTCTCGGGGACAGGGAGGCCAGTCTCTAGGCCAATATCTCTTTAGAGACAAAACCCGAGAACAAAGCGATGACACTTTTGGGAGGAGAGCAAGGATCATCCCCAGCATCAGAGAAGGTTTCTGGGAGGAGGGGGTACCCAGGAAGGGTTCTGGAGGAGGATGAAGATGCTGGGAGGAGGAAATGAGACCTCAGGGAAGTCTAGACCAAAGACCTAATATATACCAGGAGTAACCAACCCTAAGGCTCTTTGCAATAGAAGGACAGGGGCCCCGAGGGTCAGGACTTGCCCAAAGGTCATATGGGAAAGGTGTGTATTTCAATCAGGCTCCGCCTCCAGAGTCCACCTTCCCCCCCCCACCCTCGTATCCACCTCTGCGCATGCGCCGCCTGCAGGCCACTGTATGCGCCTGGAAGGCTTCCGTCGCCCTCTGGTGGACGCTCCTCCACTAGACGCCCCTCGGTGCTCCGGATCCGCCACACCCGAACAATCGGCCTTCAGATAGGTTTGGCCCGGCTTTCAGCTCCTGCTCACCCCGTCACAAGGTCGGGTAAGGACTGAGAAAGGGAAGCGGCTACGAGAAAGCCTGGAAGAGGGCGAGGCGGAAGTGACGCAAGAGAGAAGGCCCATCCTTCTCTCTAAAGCTTGGGAAACGCCCCCTGGAGAGCATGGCCTTCTGGGAAACGTAGTCTGGATGCTACTGTATCTTTTGCGCATGCCTAGGACTCCAACACCTCTATGTCTGGAATGCGTTCCTGCCTTGCTGTCTGCCCCTCCCTTCCCTGCTTCTCCTGGAATGGAGCCCCGCCCCCTCCGCTCCTCCCACTAGCTCGCGCTTGCTCTTCTCAGTCCAAAGGGTCCCGGGGAGTCACGAATCGTGGGGTCTCCTAACCCGAGGAACCATTGGGCTAATCCGAGTCCAGTCCCTCCCCGCAGGCTCTCCCACCAGCTGCCTCTTTACTCCGGCAACCTGGTAGCAAGCTCTAAGTGAATGCTTCCTGCGTGCTGGGCTGGAGGCTGAGGATGCGGAGGGAGGCAGGAGTGGTCCCAGGATCCAAAAGATGCTGCAGGAGATGCAGGCGAGGGCAGGCCAGAGGACCGGGGCAGGCGGGAGAGGTCCAGGGGGCGAAAGCCAACAACCGGAAAAACCAAGGACGGCCGAAGAGCTTGCTTCGGTTTGGGGTTTTTCTTTTGTGAAAGCTATATTGGGTGGAAAGCTGGTTGAGTGATTGTTGTCCTTCATGCTCAAAGAGGACCAAAATGACAAGTGTACAGTGTGCCCAGCTGTGGCTGATCAGACCAGTAGGAGCATTTGGGGCACAAATAGTTCGTAAGAACATTTAGAATGGAGATGCCTAAATTTGGGCATCTCATTTATTTTGTGCTATTACAGTTCTGCTTTGCACGTAGAGCATAGCACCTTCTCTGATGTGGGCACGTTATGCTCGCTAGCGCTGTGCCAGTGTCTCCCGGGTCTCAACAATCCATCCCAGAGTTCTTCAGAGAGTCCTTGAGAGTATCCTTGTATAGCTTCTGACCTCCGTCTGCGCACTTGCTGCATGTAGGTTCTCCCTAAAATAGTCTTTTAGGTGAAGGTAAGTTGGGCATTCAAACCATAGAGCTAGCCCATCAGAGTTAATCTTTATGAAGTTGGGTTTGAGTGCTTGGCAGTTTAGTAACAGAAATTACCTCAGTGCCCAGTACCTTATTTGGCCAGGTGTTCCTCAGAATCTTCATAAGACAATTTAAAAAGAAGCAATTCCATTTCCTGGCATGAAACTAGTACTACTGGCCAGGTTTCAAGGCATACAGTGAGGTCAGCACAATGGCTCTGTAGAACTTCAGTTTGGTACACAATCTAATACCTCTACTCCCAATATTTCCTTTGGAACACTGAGCTAGTTCCTGCAACGTGTGCGTCAACCTCATTGTCTATATGCATAGATGAAAAGTATACTGCCAAGGTAGGTAAACTTATCCACGGCACTCAAAATTTCTGTCATCTGTAAGAGGAAGGCCCACTCCTTATGGACATACAATTCCCTACTTGTACAGGCCCCCACTCCCCAGCCATTAGTGAATACCAATAGGTCATGGATTCTGCATCTCTCTTCTTGAAATTCTAACACGGTTTCTTGTATAGATTCTAGGGGAAGGATCAACTACAGAAGGAGGAGTCAAAAGGAAGACTCATAGTCTGGAGGTATCCTGCCTGAAATTTGTTAGGCAACTTCTGTATCTGGGTATGGGGCCTTTGACCAGTTAGAGAGCTTTCAGCCTATTTTTAGCAGAGTCTAGTTTGGCAGAGTTTAGTAGGCATTCTAGTCCTTCCATCTTATCATGAGAACTGAGAGGTTCTGAGGAGACAAAGCCACGAAACTGGTACCAGAGAGAAACAGTGAGTAAGAGCAAGGCAACTCCCCACAAAGAGAGCACCCTTTGCTTGTCAGGAGGGGGAAGATGGAAGCGCAAGTCTTGACTGATTCCTTCTGATACCCTAACTCTCCAAGAATCTCTTCTCTAATATATAACCTTGATAACATATCACAGAGCACAGGGGTGCTCATACTAGGGAAGGGGATAACTTTCTTATCCTGTATGCAGGTTTTCTTGGAAATAACCCCGAGATTCTAGTGCTGATATAGAATAGATTCTGTAGGCATTGAAGTCAATGGTTGATGTGAACAAGAAAATCAAATAGAGTTGTGAAAAAAGAGAAAGATCCTTATTGTAGCTGAGCAGAGTTAATAGAGGGAAAAGATCCCTTAGGGTGTTGGTTTACTTTAAAATGCTTCCCCCCTAAACTGCCAGCATTAGAAATTTTTTCAAGTTGCATGAACAGAACTTTTGTATTTTTTGTTTGTTTTAGGGAGAGGGGCAAGGCAATTGGGATTAAGTGACTTGCCCAAGGTCACACAGCTAGTAAATGTCAAGTATCCAGGGCTGGATTTGAACTCAGGTCCTCCTGACTTCAGAGCCGATGCTCTATCCAACACGCCCCATCTAGCTAACCCCTACTTTTGTATTTGAGATATATTTTATATGGAAAGAGAGTTCAGTTGGTGGGAGTGAGCAAACTCTGGCTATAAGATCAGCTTTTTGCCCACACAGGGCTCATCCCCCGCCTCCATTCTGGTTCTGGTGCTCAGAGCCCTTATTAATGAGCTTGTCGCTGTCTCCACCCCAGAGATCAGCATTGGGCAGGGCAGAGAGAGCATCCAGATGGTGTCACCAGCTCAGCTCCTCAGCTTCTTGCCACTCTGACTTCCAGGTAAGGAAGGAGGACATAAAGTGGTCATGGACTCACAATAATTATTCTCATTTTTACATCATTCAAAGCTCATTTGTGAGTTTAGTTCTCCTTTGTTACACTTATTTATTAAATTTATCATTTACTTGAGTGTATAGTTACATATAGTCAAGTAAAATCAGTCCCACTGGGTTTCTTTGAAAGGGTAGCTAGGTGGTACAGTGGACAGAGCACTGGACTTGAAAACAGGAAGTTTTTTGTTTTGTTTTGCTGTTTCAGGAAGATACAACTTAAAATCCTGCCTCAGACACTTACTAGCTATGTGATCCTGGGCAAGTCACTTAACCTCTATTTGCCTCAGTTCCTCACCTGTAAAATGGGGATACACTGGAGAAGGAAATGACAGACCAATCCAGTATCTTTGCAAAGAAAACCCCAAGGACAAGTCCATGGGGACACAAAGAGTTGGACGTGACAGAACAACATTGAGGTAAAATTGGTTAACTCTTGGTAACATTTGTGTTTTCTTTCTCATTTTAGATGCCAGAGGAGAAATCGTGCTTACTCAATCTCCATTTCTTTGTCTGTGTCTCCAGTGGAGAGAATCACCATGTCATGAAGGACCAGTCAGTGCAAAAGCACTACATACTTATGTTAGTGTCAGTAGAATCCAGGAAAGTCCCCTCCAGGCTTCTCATCAATAGCACATCCAGGCTGGTCACTGGGGTCCCTGCTTGATTCAGTGGCAGTGGGTCTGAGATAGATTTTTTCCCTCATAATCAGCAGTTTGGAAGTTAAAGATGTTGCAGTCTACTACTGTCAGCCATGGGGTTACTTCCCTCCCATAGTGCTCCATTATGGTACACAAACCTCCCTGGGCAGTTTCAGCTACACAGGGGAGCAACTGCTTCCTCTGGCATCCCCCAGGGAAGAAAAGCCACTGATCTCTGTTCTGTACTGAGGTCAGCCGGAAGCCTCTCATCCTATCATGCCCCAGGAAGCTCATTATTGAGATAATCTCATCCCATAAGATCTCATCCCTTTTGGGATTCTACTTCATAACTACCCTGGCCTCTGTGATTGGAAGGTAGGGCCCTGAATTCCAATCCTTCACTTAAGGAGAGAGCCTGGCTCAGACATTGCTTCATTTCTCATCTGGTTGCACTCCTTTGGGAATTCTCCGAGTTCTCTACCAAGTCCCTACATAAGGTACCTGCTTTTCAGCTTCTTTTTTCTGTTGTCTTCTCTATTAGTTTGTAAACTACATAAGGTAAGAACTGCCTTTTTCATCTTTGTACCCCTAGTATTAGTTCAAGGCCTAGCACATACTAAGTGCTTAATATTTATTGATAATGATTGATTGATCCCTGTCTCTATCAGAGTCCATGCTACCTTGGCATTCGTACTCCACATTCCACAACTAAGGTAGGGCTGAGAGCCAAAATTGCAATGTGGAAATTTCAGGGTAATAAATGATTTGCTGACATTGAGAATTTGCTTTGAAATACTTCAGTATGCATCTCCACATTTAGATTAGGGGAAGTGGGACACTACTCATTTTGCTTATGAATGACAAAGGTTGAGCTTTTTACCCCACAATGTTGTTTCTTTTTTTTCTTTCTCTTTTTTTGCTTTTTGGAGGGTGAAAGGCAGGGCATTTGGGGTTAAGTGATTTGTCCAAGGTCACACGCCTAGTGAGTATTAAGTGTCTAAGGCTAAATTTGAGCTCAGGTCCCCCTGACTCCAGGGCTGGTGCTCTATTTACTGTGCCACCTACAAGCCCTATAAAATGGGGTTTATTACAATCAGGGGTTCACATAGCAACATAGTTGTTAACATTCATAGGCTAATTTTATGTTATCCAAAAGATGGTTAAAATAGTCACTTTGGCAAGTGTCCTCAATCCAGAGTTTCAAAAGGAAGTAACTATATGCTAATGACAGGGAAATTACAGATGATTCCAAAAGCTAAGTAGATAGAATTGTTAAGGGAGGAAAATATTCTAGGAATGCTAAAGAACTTTAATGCTTAGAAGTCACACTAAACACATCTCAACTGCACAAAAGAGCCATAGGAAAAATCTTAGGTTGTTGCCTGAGAACAACTCAGAGGCACACATCCAAGTAAATCAGTCATCTGACATTTATTAATCATCTACTATGTGTCAGGTGCAGTGCTAAATGCTAGAGGTCACTCATTGGGCTTGATGTAGAGGAGAATGAGAAACCAGCTGGGACTAAGTCAGTCACTGAAAAGGTTATTCAGGGTAGGAAAAAGGTGTGTCACTTCCATATCCCCCAATACAAAGAGGGCAAGGCAGAATCATGAACAAGCCTCAAGAAAAGGGACTCCATACTCTAAGTAAGTAGAGATTAAGAGATGGGAGAATATAGAGAAAAAAAGTACAAACATCAAAATGATGGGGGAAAAGTCAGCAGAAGGCCAGTCTTCAAGCAGGTAAACCACCTAAAGAGATTCTAAAAAGAGAAAAGTAAAACAAAAACACGGGTAATCAATAGTGCTTAATGAAAGGCAGAATTTTGGATTCTCCAGAGATCATAGAGCACCACCAAGAAAACTGAGGATCAAAAAAGAAATGAAATTCATAAAATTAGTGCTCTCAATAAGGAACTATTTGTGACTTTTAAAAAGTCTTTTTTGCCCAAGACCTATATGAACATAATACTTATTACACAAATAAAGTCAGATCTAACTAATTGGAAATACATTAATTGCTCATGGCTGGGTCCAGCTAATATAATAAAAATGACAATTTTACCTAAATTAAATTATATATTTAGTGCCATACCAGCCAGTTTACCAAAAAACTACCTTTTATAGAGCTAGAAAAAATAGTAACAAAATTCATTTGGAAGAACAAAAGGTCCAGAATATCAAGGGAATTAATGAAAAGAAATGCCAGGGATGGTTGACTAGCTATACCAGATTTTAATCTGTTCTATAAAGCTGCAGTCATCAAAACTACTTGGTACTGGCTGAGGAATAGAGTAGTGGATCAATGGAATAGATTGGGTGCACTAGACTCAGCAATCAATGAATATAGTAATCTATTGTTTGATAAACCCAAAGACTCCAGCTTCTGTGATAAGAACTCACTATTTGACAAAAACTACTGGGAAAACTGGAATATAGTATGGCAGAAACTGGGCATAGACCATTATCTAATACCACATACCAAAATCAAGTCTAAATGGGTACATGATCTAGGTATAAAGGCTGATACTGTAGGCAATCTGGGAAAGCAAGGAATAGTTTACCTGTCAGATTTGTGGAGAGGGGAAGACTTTATAACCAAACAAGAATTAGAGAGCATTATAAAATGCAAAATGGATAATTTTGATTACATTAAATTGAAAAGTTTCTGTACAAACAAAGCCAATATAACCAGGATTAAGAGGGAGGTGGGAAATTGGGAAAGAATATGTCATTCCCCAATTGATAAATGGTCAAAGGATATGAACAGGCAGTTTTCAGAGGAAGAAATTAAAGATATTTATAAGCATATGAAAAAATGCTCTAAATCACTATTGATTAGAGAAATGCAAATCAAAACAACTCTGAGGTACCACATCTCACCAGTCAGATTGGCTAAGATGACAAAACAGGAAAATGACAAATGCTGGAGAGGATGTGGACAAATTGGAACACTAATGCATTGCTGGTGGAGTTGTGAACTGATCCAACCATTCTGGAGAGCAATCTTGAACTATGCCCAAAGGGCTATAAATAATTTCATACTCTTTGACCCAGCAATACCACTTCTAGGGTTATATCCCAAAGAGATCATACAAGTGGGAAGAAGACCCATGTGTACAAAAATATTTATAGCAGCTCTTTTTGTGGTGGCAAAGAATTGGAAATTAAGGGGTGCCCATCAATTGGGGAATGGCTGAACAAGTTGTGGTATATGCATGTAATGGAATACTATTGTGCTATAAGCAACGAGGAGCAGATGGACTTCATATTCACCTGGAGAGGCACATACGAACTGATGCTGAATGAGAAGAGTATAGCCAGGAGAAAATTGTACACAATTATAGACACACCTTTTGTGTGATGACCAACTTTGATAGACTGGACTCTTTTCAGCAATCCAGGGTTATAAGTCAACCCCAAAAGACTCATGATGGAGAGAGATGTCTACACCCAGAGAAAGAACAGAGTTTGAACCCAGATTGAAGCAAACTACCTGCTCTTTTTCCTTTAATTGCTTGGTTTTGTTTCCTCTTTCCCATTGTTCATTCCATCTGATACAATCCTTTATAACCTGACTAATGCCTAATGTGAAAGTATTTGCAGAAACTATACTTGATTGTATGCAGCAATGGGGGGGTGGGGAGAAAGGGGAGAGAAAATTTGAAACTCAAGGAATTGTGGAAATGAATGTTGTAAACTAAAAGTAAACAAATTAATAAAGACCAAAAAAAATTTTTTTTAATCTTTTTTGGTTCTTTTTAAAAAATCTTTCTTTAGCTTTTCTAGGAATTCTTGTTTGGCTTATTTCCAGTCTGCATTTTTCCTTTGAGGCTTCGCTTATAGATGTTTTCACATCATTGCCTTCTACTTTTGTCTTGAGCTTCCCTGTCCCCATATTAGATATTTATGGTCAGGTTATTTTTGTTGTTTGCTCATTTAAAAAAATATTTATCCCCAATTACACATAAAAACAATGTTGAGTTCCAAGTTTTCTCCTTCCCTTTCTCCCCTTCCCCCTTCCTGAGGAGTTAAGCAATCTGATATGTACTATATATATATATATATATATATATATATATATATATATATATATATATATATATATATATATATATATATATGTACAATTATATAAAACATTTCCATATCTGTCAATTTGTGAGAGAAACATTGAATCAAAAAATATTTAAAAAGCAAAGTGAAAAGTTATGTTTCAATCTCTTTTCAGACTCCATCAGTTATTTTTCTGGAGGCGGATAGCATTTTTCACTGTGAATCATTTGGAATTGTTCTGGAACATTATATTGCTGAGAATAGCTAAATCATTCACAGTTGTTCAGTGTACAATATTGCTGTTACTGTGTATACTATGTTCTTCTAGTTCTGCTCACTTCACTCTGTATCAGTTCATGCAAGTCCAGGTTTTTCTGAAATCTGTCTGCTTGTCATTTCTAATAGTACAATAATACTCCATTATAATCATGCACCACAGTTATTCAGACATTCCCTAATTAATGATCATCCTTATATTAATTTTACTGCATATAAGGTTCTTCTCATTCTGCTCACTTAACTTCACATGAGTTCATGTCTTCACAAGTTTTTCTGAAACCATCTCAGTTATTATAGCATAATAATACTCCATCACAATCATACAACAGAACGTTCTGTTCAGCCATTCATCAACTGGTGGGCATCTCAGTTTCCAATTCTTTGCCACTACAAAAAGAGCTAAAAATATTTCTGTACAAATAGGTTCTTTTCCTTTTTTTTTCATCTCTTTGGGATACAGACTTTGGAATACTGGATCAAAGGGTATTCAGTTTTATAATCCTTTGGGCATAGTTCCTAATTGCTCTGCAGTATGGTTAGGTCAGTTCACAATTCCATCAGCTAATCTCCCTTTTCTGTAGTATTAACCAATCTGCTAGGTGTGAGGTGATGACTTAGAGTTGTTTTAATAGTGATTTAGAGTGACTTTGGGCAAGTCACTTAACCCCAATTGCCCTCCAAAAAGCAATAAATAGTGATTTAGAGCATTTTTTCATGACTATAAATAGCTTTGATTTCTTTGTCTTAAAACTGCTGTTAAACATCTTTTGACCATTTATCAATTGGAGAATGACTTGTATTCTTTTTTAAATTTTTAAATAGATATTGTTTCTGTATTAAAACTGAAACTGATATTAGTTTTTTCACGTCTATAATTTTTTAATTCTTTTTTAATTAGTTTATTTACTTTTAGTTTATAACATTAGGTTTCACAGTCCCTTGAGTTTCAAATTGTCTCACCCACCTTTTTCTCCCTTCCCCCATGTCATCATGCAATCAAATATAGGATCTACAAACACCTTCACATTAAACATTATTCAGGTTGTAAAGAAGGATTATGACCAATGGAATGAACAATGGGAAAGAGGAAACAAAACAAAACAAGAGAAAGAAAGAAAGGAAGTAGTTTGCTTCAATCTGCATTCAGACACCACAGCTCTTTCTCTGCACGTGAATATATCTTTCCATCATGAATCTTTTGGAGTTGTCTTATAACCTTAAATTGCTGAGAGGAGCCCAGTTTATCAAAGTTAGTCGTCACACATACATTGTGTATGTAATTTTATATAAATTTCTCCTGGTTCTGCTGTACTCACTCAGCATCAGTTTAAGTCACTCCAGGTTATTATGAAGTCTGTCTGCTCCTCATTTCTTATAGCACAGTAGCATTCCATTACATGCATATACCACAACTTGTACAGCCATTCCCCAATTGATGGGCATCCCCTTGATGTCCAATTCTTTGCCACCACAAAAAGAACTGCTATAAATATTTTTGTTCATACAGGTTCTCTTCTCACTTCTCTGATCTCTTTGGAATACAACCCTAGAAGTGGTATTGCTGGGTCAAAGGATATGCACTTATTTATAGCCCTTTGGGCATAGTTCAAGATTGCTCTCCAGAATGGTTGGATCAATTCACAACTCCACCAGCAATGCATTAGTCTTCCAATTTTTCTACATTTATCTCTAGCATTTATCATTTCACTGTTTTGTCATCTTAGCCAATCTGGCCAGTGAGATATGGTACCTCAGAGTTGTTTTGATTTGCATTTCTCTAATCAATAGTGATTTAGAGCACTTTTTTCATATGCTTGTAGATAACTTTAATTTTATCTTATGAGAACTGCCTGTTCATATCCTTTGACCATTTATCAGTTGGGGAATAAGTAGTGGATCAATAGAATAGATTGGATACATGGAACTCAGCAACAAATGACTATAGTAATCTACTGTTTGACAAACCCAAAGACCCCAGTTTTGGGGATAAGAAGTCACTATTTGACAAAAACTACTGGGAAAACTGGAACATAGTATGACAGAAATTGGGCATAGACCAATATCCAACACCGTACACCAAAATAAAGTCTAAATGGATGCACAATCTAGGTATAAAGGCTAATAGTGTAAGCAATGTGGGAGAGCAAGGAATAGTTTACCTGTCAGATCTATGGAGAAGGGAAGATTTTATAACCAAACAAGAGTTAGAGAGCATTATAAAATGCAAAATGAATAATTTTGATTACATTAAATTGAAAAGTTTCTGTACAAATAAAGCTAATGTAACCAAGATTAAAAGGGAAGTGGAGGGGCGGCTAGGTGGCGCAGTGAATAGAGCGCCGGCCCTGGAGTCAGAAGGACCTGAGTTCGGATCCGGCCTCAGACACTTAACCCACACAAACAAAAACCTAGCCGTGTGACCTTGGGCAAGTTACTTAACCCCAATTGCCCTAAAGGGGTGGCTAGGTGGCGCAGTGAGTAAGAGCACCAGCCTCGGAGTTGGGATGACCCGAGATCAAATCCGGCCTCAGAAAATGAGCACCCACACATAAATAATGACTAGCCGTGTAACCTTGAGCAAGTTACTTAACCCCAATTGCTTAAAAAAAAAAAAAAGGGAAGTGGAAAATTGTGAAAGAATTTTTACAACCAGTGTCTCTGATAAAGGTTTCATTTCTAAAATATACAGAGAATTGAGTCAAATCTATAACAATATAAGTCATTCCCCAAGTAAACTATTCCTTGAACTTTTGTTTTGTTTCCTCTTTCCCATTGTTCATTCCATTGGTCATAATCCTTCTTTACAATCTGAATAATGTTTAATGTGAAGGTGTTTGTAGATCCTATATTTGATTGCATGCTGACATGGAGGAAGGGAGGAAAAGGAGGGTGAGACAATTTGAAACTCAAGGGACTGTGGAACCTAATGTTATAAACTAAAAGTAAATAAACAAATTAATTAAAAAAGAATTAAAAAATTATAGACGTGCAAAAACTAATATTAGTTTCAGTTTTAATACAGAAACAATATCTATTTTACAATAATGCA